>JBBPBR010001182.1:0-158062 GCA_037974775.1 Cicer pinnatifidum | reverse complement strand
TGATCATCCAATGACACAAACACACCTATTGGTTGCACAAGATTGGTTAAAAACCCTAATTGGACAAGAATATGCCTAAGGAGGACGAAAATGACCTAATTGATCATCCAATGACACAAACACACCTATTGGATGCACAAGATTGGTTAAAAACCCTAATTGGACAAGAATATGCCTAGGGAGGACGAAAATGACCTAATTGATCATCCAATGACACAAACACACCTATTGGATGCACAAGATTGGTTAAAAACCCTAATTGGACAAGAATATGCCTAGGGAGGACGAAAATGACCTAATTGGTCATCCAATGACACAAACACACCTATTGGATGCACAAGATTGGTTAAAAACCCTAATTGGACAAGAATAAACCTATGGAGGACGAAACTAACCTAATTGATCATCCAATGACACAAACACACCTATTGGTTGCACAAGAATGGTTAAAAACCCTAATTGGACAAGAATATGCCTAAGGAGGACGAAAATGACCTAATTGATCATCCAATGACACAAACACACCTATTGGATGCACAAGATTGGTTAAAAACCCTAATTGGACAAGAATAAGCCTGGGGAGGACGAAAATGACCTAAATGTTAATCCAATGACACAACTCAACTTATTGGATGCACAAGATTGGTTAAAAACCCTAATTGGACAAGAATAAGCCTATGTAGGACGAAATTGACCTAATTGATCATCCAATGACACAAACACACCTATTTGATGCACAAGATTGGTTAAAAACCCTAATTGGACAAGAATAAGCCTAGGGAGGACGAAAATGACCTAAATGTTAGTCCAATGACACAACTTAACTTATTGGATGCACAAGATTGGTTAAAAACCCTAATTGGACAAGAATATGCCTAGGGAGGACGAAAATGACCTAATTGATCATCCAATGACACAAACACACCTATTGGATGCACAAGATTGGTTAAAAACCCTAATTGGACAAGAATATGCCTAGTGAGGACGAAAAAGACCTAATTGATCATCCAATGACACAAACACACCTATTAGATGCACAAGATTGGTTAAAAACCCTAATTGTACAAGAATAAGCCTAGGGAGGACGAAAATGACTTAATTGATCATCCAATGACACAAACACACCTATTAGATGCACAAGATTGGTTAAAAACCCTAATTGGACAAGAATAAGCCTAGGGAGGACGAAAATGACCTAATTGATCATCTAATGACACAAACACACCTATTAGATGCACAAGATTGGTTAAAAACCCTAATTGGACAAGAATAAGCCTAGGGAGGACGAAAATGACCTAATTGATCATCCAATGACACAAACACACCTATTGGATGCACAAGATTAGTTAAAAATCCTAATTGGACAAGAATAAGCCTAGGGAGGACGAAAATGACCTAATTGATCATCCATTGCCACAAACACACCTATTGGATGCACAAGATTGGTTAAAAACCCTAATTGGACAAGAATATGCCTAGGGAGGACGAAAATGACCTAATTGGTCATCCAATGACACAACCACACCTATTGGATGCAAAAGATTGGTTAAAAACCCTAATTCGACAAGAATAAGCCTAGGGAGGATGAAAATAACCTAATTGATCATCCAATGACACAAACACACCTATTGGATGCAAAAGATTGGTTAAAAACCCTAATTGGACAAGAATATGCCTAGGGAGGACGAAAATGACCTTAATGTTAATCCAATGACACAAATGAACTTATTGGATGCACAAGATTGGTTAAAAACCCTAATTGGACAAGAATAAGCCTAGGGAGGACGAAAATGACCTAAATTTTAATCCAATTACACAACTCAACTTATTGGATGCACAAGATTGGTTAAAAACTCTAATTGGACAAGAATAAGCCTAGCGAGGACGTAAATGACCTAATTGATCATCCAATGACACAAACACACCTAATGGATGCACAAGATTGGTTAAAAACCCTAATTGGACAAGAATAAGCCTAGGGAGGACGAAAATGACCTAATTGATCATCCAATGACACAAACACACCTATTGGATGCACAAGATTGGTTAAAAACCCTAATTGGACAAGAATATGCCTAGGGAAGACGAAAATGACCTAATTGATCATCCAATGACACAAACACACCTATTGGATGCACAAGATTGGTTAAAAACCATAATTGGACAAGAATAAGCCTAGGGAGGATGAAAATGACTTAATTGATCATCCAATTACACAAACACACCTATTGGATGCACAAGATTGGTTAAAAACCCTAATTGGACAAGAATAAGCCTAGGGAGGACGAAAATGACCTAATTGATCATCCAATGACACAAACACACCTATTGGATGCACAAGATTGGTTAAAAACCATAATTGGACAAGAATAAGCCTAGGGAGGATGAAAATGACTTAATTGATCATCCAATTACACAAACACACCTATTGGATGCACAAGATTGGTTAAAAACCCTAATTGGACAAGAATAAGCCTAGGGAGGACGAAAATGACCTAATTGATCATCCAATGACACAAACACACCTATTGGATGCACAAGATTGGTTAAAAACCCTAATTGGACAAGAATAAGCCTAGGGAGGACGAAAATGACCTAATTGATCATCCAATGACACAAACACACCTATTGGATGCACAAGATTGGTTAAAAACCCTAATTGGACAAGAATATGCTTAGGAAGGACAAAAATGACCTAATTGATCATCCAATGACACAAACACACCTATTGGATGCACAGGATTGGTTAAAAACCCTAATTGGACAAGAATATGCCTAGGGAGGACGAATATGACCTAAATGTTAATCCAATAACACAAATGAACTTATTGGATGCACAAAATTGGTTAAAAACCCTAATTGGACAAGAATATGCCTAGGGAGGACGGATATGACCTAAATGTTAATCCAATCACACAAATGAACTTATTGGATGCACAAGATTGGTTAAAAACCCTAATTGGACAAGAATAAGCCTAGGGAGGACGAAAATGACCTAATTGATCATCCAATGACACAAACACACCTATTGGATGCACAAGATTGGTTAAAAACCCTAATTGGACAAGAATAAGCCTAGGGAGGATGAAAATAACTTAATTGATCATCCAATGACACAAACCCACCTATTGGATGCACAAGATTGGTTAAAAACCCTAATTGGACAAGAATATGTCTAGGGAGGACGAAAATGACCTAAATGTTAATCCAATGACACAAACACACCTATTGGATGCACAAGATTGGTTAAAAACCCTAATTGGACAATAATATGCCTAGGGAGGACGAAAATGAACTAAATGTTAATCCAATGACACAAATGAACTTATTGGATGCACAAGATTGGTTAAAAACCCTAATTGGACAAGAATAAGCCTAGGGAGGACGAAAATGACCTAATTGATCATCCAATGACACAAACACACCTATTGGATGCACAAGATTGGTTAAAAACCCTAATTGGACAAGAATAAGCCTGGGGAGGAAGAAAATGACCTAATTGATCATCCAATGACAAAAACACACCTATTGGATGCACAAGATTGGTTAAAAACCCTAATTGGACAAGAATAAGCCTAGGGAGGACGAAAATGACCTAATTGATCATCCAATGACACAAACACACCTATTGGATGCACAAGATTGGTTAAAAACCCTAATTGGACAAGAATAAGCCTAGGGAGGACGAAAATGACCTAATTGATCATCCAATGACACAAACACACCTATTAGATGCACAAGATTGGTTAAAAACCCTAATTGGACAAGAATATGCCTAGGGAGGACGTAAATGACCTAATTGATCATCCAATGACACAAACACACCTATTGGACGCACAAGATTGGTTAAAAACCCTAATTGGACAAGAATATGCCTAGGGAGGACGAAAATGACCTAATTGATCATCCAATGACACAAACACACCTATTGGATGCACAAGATTGGTTAAAAACCCTAATTGGACAAGAATAAGCCTAAGGAGGACTAAAATGACCTAATTGATCATCCAATGACACAAACACACCTATTGGATGCACAAGATTGGTTAAAAACCCTAATTGGACAAGAATATGCATAGGGAGGACGAAAATGACCTAATTGATCATCCAATGACACAAACACACCTATTGGAAGCACAAGATTGGTTAAAAACCCTAATTGGACAAGAATAAGCCTAGGGAGGACGCAAATGACCTAAATGTGAATCCAATGACACAACTCAACTTATTGGATGCACAAGATTGGTTAAAAACCCTAATTGGACAAGAATATGCCTAGGGAAGACGAAAATGACCTAAATGTTAATCCAATAAAACAAATGAACTTATTGGATGCGCAAGATTGGTTAAAAACCCTAATTGGACAAGAATAAGCCTAGGGAGGACGAAAATGACCTAATTGATCATCCAATGACACAAACACACCTATTGGATGCACAAGATTGGTTAAAAACCCTAATTGGACAAGAATATGCCTAGGGAGGACGAAAATAAACTAAATGTTAATCCAATGACACAAATGAACTTATTGGATGCACAAGATTGGTTAAAAACCCTAATTGGACAAGAATTAGCCTTGGGAGGACGAATATGACCTAATTGATCATCCAATGACACAAACGCACCTATTGGGTGCACAAGACTGGTTAAAAACCCTAATTGGACAAGAATATGCCTAGGAAGGACGAAAATGACCTCATTGATCATCCAATGACACAAACACACGTATTGGAAGCACAAGATTGTTTAAAAACCCTAATTGGACAAGAATAAGCCTAGGGAGGACGAAAATGACCTAATTGATCATCCAATGACACAAACACACCTATTGGATGCACAAGATTGGTTAAAAATCCTAATTGGGCAAGTATAAGCCTAGGGAGGACGAAAATGACCTAACTAATCATCCAATGACACAAACACACCTATTAGATGCACAAGATTGGTTAAAAACCATAATTGGACAAGAATAAGCCTAGGGAGGACGAAAATGACCTAATTGATCATTCAATGACACAAACACACCTATTGGATGCACAAGATTGGTTAAAAACCCTAATTGGACAAGAATATGCCTAGGGAGGACGAAAATGACCTAATTGGTTAAAAACCCTTATTGGACAAGAATAAGCCTAGGGAGGACGAAAATGACCTAATTGGTTAAAAACCCTAATTGGACAAGAATATGCCTAAGGACGACATAAATGACTTAATTGATCATCCAATGACACAAACACACCTATTGGATGCACAAGATTGGTTAAAAACCCAAATTGGACAAGAATATGCCTAGGGAGGACGAAAATGACCTAAATATTAATTCAATGACACAAACAAACATATCGGATGCACAAGATTGGTTAAAAACCCTAATTGGACAAGAATAAGATTAGGGAGGACGAAAATGACCTAATTGATTATCCAATGACACAAACACACCTATTGGATGCACAAGATTGGTTAAAAACCCTAATTGGACAAGAATAAGCCTAGGGAGGACGAAAATGACCTAATTGATCATCCAATGACACAAACACACCTATTGGATGCACAAGATTGGTTAAAAACCCAAATTGGACAAGAATAAGCCTAGGGAGGACGAAAATGACCTAAATGCTAATCCAATGACACAACTCAACTTATTGGATGCACAAGATTGGTTAAAAACCCTAATTGGGCAAGAATAAGCCTAGGGAGGACGAAAATGACCTAATTGATCATCCAATGACGCAAACACACCTATTGGATGCACAAGATTGGTTAAAAACCCTAATTGGACAAGAATAAGCCTAGGGAGGACAAAAATGACCTAATTGATCATCCATTGCCACAAACACACCTATTGGATGCACAAGATTGGTTAAAAACCCTAATTGGACAAGAATATGCCTAGGGAGGACGAAAATGACCTAATTGATCATCCAATGACACAAACACACCTATTGGATGCACAAGATTGGTTAAAAACCCTAATTGGACAAGAATATGCCTAAGGAGCACGAAAATGACCTAAATATTAATTTAATGACACAAACAAAGTTATTGGATGCACAAGATTGGTTAAAAACCCTAATTGGACAAGAATAAGCCTAGGGAGGACGTAAATGACCTAATTGATCATCCAATGACACAAACACACCTATTGGATGCACAAGATTGGTTAAAAACCCTAATTGGACAAGAATATGCCTAGGGAGGACGAAAATGACCTAAATATTAATTCAATGACACAAACAAACTTATCGGATGCACAAGCTTGGTTAAAAACCTTAATTGGACAAGAATAAGCCTAGGGAGGACGAAAATGACCTAATTGATCATCCAATGACTCAAACACACCTATTGGATTCACAAGATTGGTTAAAAACCCTAATTGGACAAGAATAAGCCTAGAGAGGACGAAAATGACCTAATTGATCATCCAATGACACAAACACACCTATTGGATGCACAAGATTGGTTAAAAACCCTAATTGGACAAGAATAGGCCTAGGGAGGACGAAAATTACCTAATTGATCATTCAATGACTCAAACACACCTATTGGATGCACAAGATGAGTTAAAAACCCTAATTGGACAAGAATATGCCTAGGGAGGACGAAAATGACCTAAATGTTAATCCAATTACACAAATGAACTTATTGGATGCACAAGATTGGTTAAAAACCCTAATTGGACAAGTATAAGCCTAGGGATGACGAAAATGACCTAAATGTTAATCCAATGAGACAACTCAACTTATTGGATGCACAAGATTGGTTAAAAACCCTAATTGGACAAGAATAAGCCTATGGTGGACGAAAGTGACCTACTTGATCATCCAATGACACAAACACACCTATTGGATGTACAAGATTGGTTAAAACCCTAATTGGACAAGAATAAGCCTAGGGAGGACGAAAATGACCTAAATGTTAATCCAATGACACAACTCAACTTATTGGATGCACAAGATTGGTTAAAAACCCTAATTGGACAAGAATAAGCCTAGGGAGGACGAAAATGACTTAATTGATCATCCAATGAAACAAACACACCTATTGGATGCACAAGATTGGTTAAAAACCCTAATTGGACAAGAGTATGCCTAGGGAGGACGAAAATGACCTAAATATTAATTCAATGACACAAACAAACTTATCGGATGCACAAGATTGGTTAAAAACCTTAATTGGACAAGAATAAGCCTAGGGACGACGAAATTGACCTAATTGATCATCCAATGACACAAACACACCTATTTGATGCACAAGATTGGTTAAAAACCCTAATTGGACAAGAATAAGCCTAGGGAGGACGAAAATGACCTAAATGTTAGTCCAATGACACAACTTAACTTATTGGATGCACAAGATTGGTTAAAAACCCTAATTGGACAAGAATATGCCTAGGGAGGACAAAAATGACCTAATTGATCATCCAATGAAACAAACACACCTATTGGATGCACAAGATTGGTTAAAAACCCTAATTGGACAAGAATATGCCTAGGGATGACGAAAATGACCTAATTGATCATCCAATGACACAAACACACCTATTGGATGCACAAGATTGGTTAAAAACCCTAATTAGACAAGAATATGCCTAGGGAGGACGAAAATGGCCTAATTGATCATCCAATGACACAAACACACCTATTGGATGCACAAGATTGGTTAAAAACCCTAATTGGACAAGAATATGCCTAGGGAGGACGAAAATCACCTAATTGATCATCCAATGACACAAACACACCAATTGGATGCACAAGATTGGTTAAAAACCCTAATTGGACAAGAATAAGCCTAGTGAGGACGAAAAGGACCTAATTGTTCATCCAATGACACAAACACACCTATTGGATGCACAAGATTGGTTAAAAACCCTAATTGGACAAGAATATGCCTAAGGAGGACGAAAATGACCTAAATATTAATTCATTGACACAAACAAACTTATCGGATGCACAAGATTGGTTAAAAACCCTAATTGGACAAGAATAAGCCTAGGGAGGACGAAAATGATCTAATTGATCATCCAATGACACAAACACACCTATTGGATGCACAAGATTGGTTAAAAACCCTAATTGGACAAGAATAAGCCTAGGGAGGACGAAAATGACCTAATTGATCATCCAATGACACAAGTGAACTTATTGGATGCACAAGATTGGTAAAAACCCTAATTGGACAAGAATAAGCCTAGGGAGGACGAAAATGACCTAATTGATCATCCAATGACACAAACACACCTATTGGATGCACAAGATTGGTTAAAAACCCTAATTGGACAAGAATATGCCTAGGGAGGACGAAAATGACCTAAATGTTAATCCAATGACACAAATGAACTTATTGGATGCACAAGATTGGTTAAAAACCCTAATTGGACAAGAATAAGCCTTGGGAGGACGAAAATGACCTAATTGATCATCCAATGACACAAACACATATATTGGATGCACAAGATTGGTTAAAAACCCTAATTGGACAAGAATATGCCTAGGGAGGACGAAAATGACCTAAATGTTAATCCAATGACACAAATGAACTTATTGGATGCACAAGATTGGTTAAAAACCCTAATTGGACAAGAATAAGCCTAGGGAGGACGAAAATTACCTAAATGTTAATCCAATGACACAACTCAACTTATTGGATGCACAAGATTGGTTAAAAACCCTAATTGGGCAAGGATAAGCCTAGGGAGGACGAAGATGACCTAATTGATCATCCAATGACACAAACACACCTATTGGATGCACAAGATTGGTTAAAAACCCTAATTGGACAAGAATAAGCCTAGGGAGGACGAAAATGACCTAATTGATCATCCAATGACACAAACACACCTATTGGATGCACAAGATTGGTTAAAAACCCTAATTGGACAAGAATATGCCTAGGGAGGACGAAAATGACCTAAATGTTAATCCAATGACACAACTCAACCTATTGGATGCACAAGATTGGTTAAAAACCCTAATTGGACAAGAATAAGCCTAGGGAGGACGATAAATGACCTAATTGATCATCCAATGACACAAACACACCTATTGGATGCACAAGATTGGTTAAAAACCCTAATTGGACAAGAATAAGCCTAGGGAGGACGAAAATGACCTAATTGATCATCCAATGACACAAACACACCTATTGGATGCACAAGATTGGTTAAAAACCCTAATTGGACAAGAATAAGCCTAGGGAGGACGAAAATGACCTAATTGATCATCCAATGACACAAACACACCTATTGGATGCACAAGATTGGTTAAAAACCCTAATTGGACAAGAATAAGCCTAGGGAGGACGAAAATGACCTAATTGATCATCCAATGACACAAACACACCTATTGGATGCACAAGATTGGTTTAAAACCCTAGTTGATCAAGAATATGCCTAGGAAGGACGAAAATGACCTAATTGATCATCCAATGACACAAATGAACTTATTGGATGCACAAGATTGGTTAAAAACCCTAATTGGACAAGAATAAGCCTAGGGAGGACGAAAATGACCTAATTGATCATCCAATGACACAAACACACCTATTGGATGCACAAGATTGGTTAAAAACCCTAATTGGACAAGAATAAGCCTAGGGAGGACGAAAATGACCTAATTGATCATCCAATGACACAAACACAACAATTGGATGCACAAGATTGGTTAAAAACCCTAATTGGACAAGAATAAGCCTAGGGAGGACGAAAATGACCTAATTGATCATCCAATGACACAAACACACCTATTGGATGCACAAGATTGGTTAAAAACCCTAATTGGACAAGAATATGCCTAGGGAGGACGAAAATGACATAAATATTAATCCAATGACACAAATGAACTTATGGGATGCACAAGATTGGTTAAAAATCCTAATTGGACAAGAATAAGCCTAGGGAGGACGAAAATGACCTAAATGCTAATCCAATGACACAACTCAACTTATTGGATGCACAAGATTGGTTAAAAACCCTAATTGGGCAAGAATAAGCCTAGGGAGGACGAAAATGACCTAATTGATCATCCAATGACACAAACACACCTATTGGATGCACAAGATTGGTTAAAAACCCTAATTGGACAAGAATAAGCCTAGGGAGGACGAAAATGACCTAATTGATCATCCAATGACACAAACACACCTATTGGATGCACAAGATTGGTTAAAAACCCTAGTTGGACAAGAATATGCCTAAGGAGGACGAAAATGACCTAATTGATCATCCAATGACACAAATGAACTTATTTGATGCACAAGATTGGTTAAAAACCCTAATTGGACAAGAATAAGCCTAGGGAGGACAAAAATGACCTAATTGATCATCCAATGACACAAACACACCTATTGGATGCACAAGATTGGTTAAAAACCCTAATTGGACAAGAATAAGCCTAGGGAGGACGAAAATGACCTAATTGATCATCCAATGACACAAACACACCTATTGGATGCACAAGATTGGTTAAAAACCCTAATTGGACAAGAATAAGCCTAGGGAGGACGAAAATGACCTAATTGATCATCCAATGACACAAACACACCTATTGGATGCACAAGATTGTTTTAAAACCCTAGTTGGACAAGAATATGCCTAGGGAGGACGAAAATGACCTAATTGATCATCCAATGACACAAATGAACTTATTGGATGCACAAGATTGGTTAAAAACCCTAATTGGACAAGAATAAGCCTAGGGAGGCGAAAATAACCTAATTGATCATCCAATGACACAAACACACCTATTGGATGCACAAGATTGGTTAAAAACCCTAATTGGACAAGAATAAGCCTAGGGAGGACGAAAATGACCTAATTGATCATCCAATGACACAAACACACCTATTGGATGCACAAGATTGGTTAAAAACCCTAATTGGACAAGAATAAGCCTAGGGAGGACGAAAATGACCTAATTGATCATCCAATGACACAAACACACCTATTGGATGCACAAGATTGGTTAAAAACCCTAATTGGACAAGAATATGCCTAGGGAGGGCGAAAATGATCTAAATATTAATTCAATGACACAAACAAAGTTATTGGATGCACAAGATTGGTTTAAAACCCTAATTGGACAAGAATCAGCCTAGGGAGGACGAAAATGACCTAATTGATCATCCAATGACACAGATGAACTTATTGGATGCACAAGATTGGTTAAAACCCCTAATTGGACAAGAATAAGCCTAGGGAGGACGAAAATGACCTAATTGATCATCCAATGACACAAACACACCTATTGGATGCACAAGATTGGTTAAAAACCCTAATTGGACAAGAATATACCTAGGGAGGACAAAAATGACCTAAATGTTAATTCAATGACACAAACGAACTTATTGGATGCACAACATTGGTTAAAAACCCTAATTGGACAAGGATAAGCCTAGGGAGGATGAAAATGACCTAATTGATCATCCAATGACACAAACACACCTATTGGATGCACAAGATTGGTTAAAAACCCTAATTGGACAAGAATAAGCCTAGGGAGGACGAAAATGACCTAATTGATCATCCAATGACACAAACACACCTATTGGATGCACAAGATTGGTTAAAAACCCTAATTGGACAAGAATAAGCCTAGGGAGGACGAAAATGACCTAATTGATCATCCAATGACACAAACACACCTATTGGATGCACAAGATTGGTTAAAAACCCTAATTGGACAAGAATATGCCTAGGGAGGAGGAAAATGACCTAATTGATAATCCAATGACACAAACACACCTATTGGATGCACAAGATTGGTTAAAAACCCTAATTGGACAAGAATAAGCCTAGAGAGGACGAAAATGACTTAAATGTTAATCCAATGACACAAATGAAATTATTGGATGCACAAGATTGGTTAAAAACCCTAATTGGACAAGAATAAGCCTAGGGAGGATGAAAATGACCTAAATGTTAATCCAATGACACAACTCAACTTATTGGATGCACAAGATTGGTTAAAAACCCTAATTGGACAAGAATATGCCTAGGGATGACGAAAATGACCTAATTGATCATCCAATGACACAAACACACCTATTGGATGCACAAGATTGGTTAAAAACCCTAATTAGACAAGAATATGCCTAGGGAGGACGAAAATGGCCTAATTGATCATCCAATGACACAAACACACCTATTGGATGCACAAGATTGGTTAAAAACCCTAATTGGACAAGAATATGCCTAGGGAGGACGAAAATCACCTAATTGATCATCCAATGACACAAACACACCAATTGGATGCACAAGATTGGTTAAAAACCCTAATTGGACAAGAATAAGCCTAGTGAGGACGAAAAGGACCTAATTGTTCATCCAATGACACAAACACACCTATTGGATGCACAAGATTGGTTAAAAACCCTAATTGGACAAGAATATGCCTAAGGAGGGCAAAATTACCTAAATATTAATTCATTGACACAAACAAACTTATCGGATGCACAAGATTGGTTAAAAACCCTAATTGGACAAGAATAAGCCTAGGGAGGACGAAAATGATCTAATTGATCATCCAATGACACAAACACACCTATTGGATGCACAAGATTGGTTAAAAACCCTAATTGGACAAGAATAAGCCTAGGGAGGACGAAAATGACCTAATTGATCATCCAATGACACAAACACACCTATTGGATGCACAAGATTGGTTAAAAACCCTAATTGGACAAGAATAAGCCTAGGGAGGACGAAAATAACCTAATTGATCATCCAATGACACAAACACACCTATTGGATGCACAAGATTGGTTAAAACCCCTAATTGGACAAGAATATGCCTAGGGAGGACGAAAATGACCTAAATATTAATCCAATGACACAAATGAACTTATTGGATGCACAAGATTTGTTAAAAACCCTAATTGGACAAGAATAAGCCTAGGGAGGACGAAAATGACTAAATGTTAATCCAATGACACAACTCAACTTATTGGATGCACAAGATTGGTTAAAAACCCTAATTGGACAAGAATAAGCCTAGGGAGGACGAAAATGACCTAATTGATCATCCAATGACACAAACACACCTATTAGATGCACAAGATTGGTTAAAAACCCTAATTGGACAAGAATATGCCTAGGGAGGACGTAAATGACCTAATTGATCTTCCAATGACACAAACACAACTATTGGATGCACAAGATTGGTTAAAAACCCTAATTGGACAAGAATTTGCCTAGGGAGGACGAAAATGACCTAATTGATCATCAAATGACACAAACACACCTATTGGATGCACAAGATTGGTTAAAAACCCTAATTGGACAACAATAAGCCTAGGGATGACGAAAATGACCTAATTGATCATCCAATGACACAAATACACCTATTGGATGCACAAGATTGGTTAAAAACCCTAATTGGACAAGAATAAGCCTAGGGAGGACGAAAATGACCTAATTGATCATCCAATGACACAAACACACCTATTAGATGCACAAGATTGGTTAAAAACCCTAATTGGACAAGAATAAGCCTATTGAGTACGAAAATGACCTAATTGATCATCCAATGACACAAACACACCTATTGGATGCACAAGATTGGTTAAAAACCCTAATTGGACAAGAATAAGCCTAGGGAGGACGAAAATGACCTAATTGATCATCCAATGACACAAACACACCTATTGGATGCACAAGATTGGTTAAAAACCCTAATTGGACAAGAATAAGCCTCGGGATGACGAAAATGACCTAATTGATCATCCAATGACACAAACACACCTATTGGATGCACAAGATTTGTTAAAAACCCTAATTGGACAAGAATAAGCCTCGGGAGGACGAAAATGACCTAAATGATCATCCAAAGACACAAACACACCTATTGGATGCACAAGATTGTTTAAAAACCCTAATTGGACAAGAATAAGCCTAGGGAGTACGAAAATGACCTAATTGATCATCCAATGACACAAACACACCTATTGGATGCACAAGATTGGTTAAAAACCCTAATTGGACAAGAATAAGCCTAGGGAGGACGAAAATGACCTAATTGATCATCCAATGACACAAACACACCTATTGGATGCACAAGATTGGTTAAAAACCCTAATTGGACAAGAATAAGCCTAGGGAGGACGAAAATGACCTAATTGATCATCCAATGACACAAACACACCTATTGGATGCACAAGATTGGTTAAAAACCCTAATTGGACAAGAATATGCCTAGGGAGGACGAAAATGACCTAAATGTTAATCCAATGACACAAATGAACTTATTGGATGCACAAGATTGGTTAAAAACCTAATTCGACAAAAATAAGCCTAGGGAGAATGAAAATGACCTAAATATTAATCCAATGACACAACTCAACTTATTGGATGCACAAGATTGGTTAAAAACCCTAATTGGACAAGAATAACCCTAGGGAGGACGAAAATGACCTAATTGATCATCCAATGACACAAACACACCTATTGGATGCACAAGATTGGTTAAAAACCCTAATTGGACAAGAATAGGCCTAGGGAGGACGAAAATGACCTAATTGATCATTCAATGACACAAACACACCTATTGGATGCACAAGATTGGTTAAAAACCCTAATTGGACAAGAATATGCCTAGGGAGGACGAAAATGACCTAAATAATAATTCAATGACACAAACAAAGTTATTGGATGCACAAGATTGGTTAAAAACCCTAATTGGACAAGAATAAGCCTTGGAAGGACGAAAATGACCTAATTGATCATCCAATGACACAAACACACCTATTGGATGCACAAGATTGGTTAAAAACCCTAATTGGACAAGAATAAGCCTAGGGAGGACGAAAATGACCTAATTGATCATCCAGTGACACAAACACACCTATTGGATGCACAAGATTGGTTAAAAACCCTAATTGGACAAGAATAAGCCTAGGGAGGACGAAAATGACCTAATTGACCATCCAATGACACAAACGCACCTATGGGATGCACAAGATTGGTTAAAAACCCTAATTGGACAAGAATATGCCTAGGGAGGACGAAAATGACCTAAATATTAATTCAATGACACAAACAAAGTTATTGGATGCACAAGATTGGTTAAAAACCCTAATTGGACAAGAATATGCCTAAGGAGGACGAAAATGGCCTAAATATTAATTCAATGACACAAACAAACTTATCGGATGCACAACATTGGTTAAAAACCCTAATTGGACAAGAATAAGCCTAGGGACGACGAAAATGACCTAATTGATCATCCAATGACACAAACACACCTATTGGATGCACAAGATTGGTTAAAAACTCTAATTGGCCAAGAATAAGCGTAGGGAGAACGAAAATGACCTAAATGTTAATCCAATGACACAACTCAACTTATTGGATGCACAAGATTGGTTAAAAACCCTAATTGGATAAGAATAATGCTAGGGAGGACGAAAATGACCTAATTGATCATCCAATGACACAAACACACCTATTGGATGCACAAGATTGGTTAAAAACCCTAATTGGACAAGAATAAGCCTAGGGAGGACGAAAATGACCTAATTGATCATCCAATGACACAAACACACCTATTGGATGCACAAGATTGGTTAAAAACCCTAATTGGACAAGAATATGCCTAGGGAGGACGAAAATGACCTAATTGATCTTCGAATGACACAAATGAACTTATTGGATGCACAAGATTAGTTAAAAACCCTAATTGGACAAGAATAAGCCTAGGGAGGACGAAAATAAGCTAATTGATCATCCAATGACACAAACACACCTATTGGATGCACAAGATTGGTCTAAAACTCTAATTGGACAAGAATATGCCTAAGGAGGACGAAAATGACCTAAATGTTAATCCAATGACACAAATGAACGTATTGGATGCACAAGATTGGTTAAAAACCCTAATTGGACAAGAATAAGCCTAGGGAGGACGAAAATGACCTAAATGTTAATCCAATGACACAACTCAACTTATTGGAAGCACAAGATTGGTTAAGAACCCTAATTGGATAAGAATAAGCCTAGGGAGGAAGAAAATGACCAAATTGATCATCCAATGACACAAACACACCTATTGGATGCACAAGATTGGTTAAAAACCCTATTTGGACAAGAATATGCCTAGGGAGGACGAAAAAGACCTAATTGATCATCCAATGACACAAACACACCTATTGGATGCACAAGATCGGTTAAAAACCCTAATTGGACAAGAATAAGCCTAGGGAGGACGAAAATGACCTAATTGATCATCCAATGACACAAACACACCTATTGGATGCACAAGATTGGTTAAAAACCCTAATTGGACAAGAATATGCCTAGGGAGGACGAAAATGACCTAATTGATCTTCGAAGGACACAAATGAACTTATTGGATGCACAAGATTAGTTAAAAACCCTAATTGGACAAGAATAAGCCTAGGGAGGACGAAAATAACCTAATTGATCATCCAATGACACAAACACACCTATTGGATGCACAAGATTGGTCTAAAACTCTAATTGGACAAGAATATGCCTAGGTAGGACGAAAATGACCTAAATGTTAATCCAATGACACAAATGAACGTATTGGGTGCACAAGTTTGGTTAAAAACCCTAATTGGACAAGAATAAGTCTAGGGAGGACGAAAAAAACCTAATTGATCATCCAATGACACAAACACACCTATTGGATGCACAAGATTGGTTAAAAACCCTAATTGGACAAGAATATGCCTAGGGAGGACGAAAATGACCTAAATGTTAATCCAATGACACAAATGAACTTATTGGATGCACAAGATTGGTTAAAAACCCTAATTGGACAAGAATAAGCCTAGGGAGGACGAAAATGACCTAAATGTTAATCCAATGACACAACTCAACTTATTGGATGCACAAGATTGGTTAAAAACCCTAATTGGACAAGAATAAGCCTATGGAGGACGAAAATGACCTAATTGATCATCCAATGACACAAACACACCTATTGGATGCACAAGATTGGTTAAAAACCCTAATTGGACAAGAATATGCCTAGGGTGGACGAAAATGACCTAAATATTAATTTAATGACACAAACAAAGTTATTGGTTGCACAAGATTGGTTAAAAACCCTAATTGGACAAGAATATGCCTAGGGAGGACAAAAATGACCTAAATATTAATTTAATGACACAAACAAAGTTATTGGATGCACAAGATTGGTTAAAAACCCTAATTGGACAAGAATATGCCTAGGGAGGACGAAAATGACCTAATTGATCATCCAATGACACAACACACCTATTGGATGCACAAGATTGGTTAAAAACCCTAATTGGACAAGAATATGCCCAGGGAGGACGAAAATGACCTAATTGATCATCCAATGACACAAACACACCTATTGTATGCACAAGATTGGTTAAAAACCCTAATTGGACAAGAATATGCCTAAGGAGGACGAAAATGACCTAAATATTAATTTAATGACACAAACAAAGTTATTGGATGCACAAGATTGGTTAAAAACCCTAATTGGACAAGAATAAGCCTAGGGAGGACGTAAATGACCTAATTGATCATCCAATGACACAAACACACCTATTGGATGCACAAGATTGGTTAAAAACCCTAATTGGACAAGAATATGCCTAGGGAGGACGAAAATGACGTAATTGATCATCCAATGACACAAATGAACTTATTGGATGCACAAGATTAGTTAAAAACCCTAATTGGACAAGAATAAGCCTAGGGAGGAGGAAAATAACCTAATTGATCATCCAATGACACAAACACACCTATTAGATGCACAAGATTGGTCAAAAACTCTAATTGGACAAGAATATGCCTAGGGAGGACGAAAATGACCTAATTGATCATCCAATGACACAAACACACCTATTGGATGCACAAGATTGGTTAAAAACCCTAATTGGACAAGAATATGCCTAAGGAGCACGAAAATGACCTAAATATTAATTTAATGACACAAACAAAGTTATTGGATGCACAAGATTGGTTAAAAACCCTAATTGGACAAGAATAAGCCTAGGGAGGACGTAAATGACCTAATTGATCATCCAATGACACAAACACACCTATTGGATGCACAAGATTGGTTAAAAACCCTAATTGGACAAGAATATGCCTAGGGAGGACGAAAATGACCTAAATATTAATTCAATGACACAAACAAACTTATCGGATGCACAAGCTTGGTTAAAAACCTTAATTGGACAAGAATAAGCCTAGGGAGGACGAAAATGACCTAATTGATCATCCAATGACTCAAACACACCTATTGGATTCACAAGATTGGTTAAAAACCCTAATTGGACAAGAATAAGCCTAGAGAGGACGAAAATGACCTAATTGATCATCCAATGACACAAACACACCTATTGGATGCACAAGATTGGTTAAAAACCCTAATTGGACAAGAATAGGCCTAGGGAGGACGAAAATTACCTAATTGATCATTCAATGACACAAACACACCTATTGGATGCACAAGATGAGTTAAAAACCCTAATTGGACAAGAATATGCCTAGGGAGGACGAAAATGACCTAAATGTTAATCCAATTACACAAATGAACTTATTGGATGCACAAGATTGGTTAAAAACCCTAATTGGACAAGTATAAGCCTAGGGATGACGAAAATGACCTAAATGTTAATCCAATGACACAACTCAACTTATTGGATGCACAAGATTGGTTAAAAACCCTAATTGGACAAGAATAAGCCTATGGTGGACGAAAGTGACCTACTTGATCATCCAATGACACAAACACACCTATTGGACGTACAAGATTGGTTAAAACCCTAATTGGACAAGAATAAGCCTAGGGACGACGAAAATGACCTAAATGTTAATCCAATGACACAACTCAACTTATTGGATGCACAAGATTGGTTAAAAACCCTAATTGGACAAGAATAAGCCTAGGGAGGACGAAAATGACTTAATTGATCATCCAATGACACAAACACACCTATTGGAGGCACAAGATTGGTTAAAAACCCTAATTGGACAAGAGTATGCCTAGGGAGGACGAAAATGACCTAAATATTAATTCAATGACACAAACAAACTTATCGGATGCACAAGATTGGTTAAAAACCTTAATTGGACAAGAATAAGCCTAGGGACGACGAAAATGACCTAATTGATCATCCAATGACACAAAAACACCTATTAGATGCACAAGATTGGTTAAAAACCCTAATTGGACAAGAATAAGCCTAGGGAGGACGAAAATGACCTAATTGATCTTCCAATGACACAAACACACCTATTGGATGCACAAGATTGGTTAAAAACCCTAATTGGACAAGAATATACCTAGGGAGGACGTAAATGACCTAATTGATCATCCAATGACATAAACACACCTATTGGATGCACAAGATTGGTTAAAAACCTTTATTGGACAAGAATATAACTAGAGAGGACCAAAATGACCTAAATATTAATTCAATGACACAAACAAACTTATCGGATGCACAAGATTGGTTAAAAACCCTAATTGGACAAGAATAAGCCTAGGGAGGACGAAAATGACCTAATTGATCATCCAATGACACAAACACACCTATTAGATGCACAAGATTGGTTAAAAACCCTAATTGGACAAGAATAAGCCTAGGGAGGACGAAAATGACCTAATTGATCATCCAACGACACAAACACACCTATTGGATGCACAAGATTGGTTAAAAACCCTAATTGGACAAGAATAAGCCTAGGGAGGACGAAAATGACCTAAATGTTAATCCAATGACACAACTCAACTTATTGGATGCACAAGATTGGTTAAAAACCCTAATTGGATTAGAATAAGCCTAGGGAGGACGAAAATGACCTAATTGATCATTTTCGTCCTCCCTAGGCTTATTATTGTCCAATTAGGGTTTTTAACCAATCTTGTGCATCCAATAGGTGTGTTTGTGTCATTGGATGATCAATTAGGTCATTTTCGTCCTCCCTAGGCTTATTCTTGTCCAATTAGGGTTTTTAACCAATCTTGTGCATCCAATAAGTTCATTTGTGTTATTGGATTAACATTTAGGTCATATTCGTCCTCCTAGGCATATTCTTGTCCAATTATGGTTTTTAACCAATCTTGTGCATCCAATAGGTGTGTTTGTGTCATTGGATGATCAATTAGGTCGTTTTCGTCCTCCCTAGGCATATTCTTGTCCAGTTAGGGTTTTTAACCAATCTTGTGCATCCAATAGGTGTGTTTGTGTCATTGGATGATCAATTAGGTCATTTTCGTCCTCCCTAGGCTTATTCTTGTCCAATTAGGGTTTTTAACCAATCTTGTGCATCCAATAAGTTCATTAGTATCATTGGATGATCAATTAGGTCATTTTCGTCCTCCCTAGGCTTATTCTTGTCCAATTAGGGTTTTTAACCAATCTTGTGCATCCAATAAGTTCATTTGTGTCATTGGATGATCAATTAGGTCATTTTCGTCCTCCCTAGGCATATTCTTGTCCAATTAGGGTTTTTAACCAATCTTGTGCATCCAATAGGTGTGTTTGTGTCATTGGATGATCAATTAGGTCATTTTCGTCCTCCCTAGGCTTATTCTTGTCCAATTAGGGTTTTTAACCAATCTTGTGCATCCAATAAGTTCATTTGTGTCATTGGATTAACATTTAGGTCATTTTCGTCATCCGTAGGCATATTCTTGTCCAATTAGAGTTTTAGACCAATCTTGTTCATCCAATAGGTGTGTTTGTGTCATTGGATGATCAATTAGGTCATTTTCGTCCTCCCTAGGCTTATTCTTGTCCAATTAGGGTTTTTAACCAATCTTGTGCATCCAATAAGTTCATTTGTGTCATTGGATTAACATTTAGGTCATTTTCGTCCTCCCTAGGCATATTCTTGTCCAATTAGGGTTTTTAACCAATCTTGTGCATCCAATAGGTGTGTTTGTGTCATTGGATGATCAATTAGATCATTTTCGTCCTCCCTACGCTTATTCTTGTCCAATTAGGGTTTTTAACCAATCTTGTGCATCCAATAGGTGTGTTTGTGTCATTGGATGATCAATTAGGTCATTTTCGTCCTCCCTAGGCTTATTCTGGTCCAATTAGGGTTTTTAACCAATCTTGTGCATCCAATAAGTTGAGTTGTGTCATTGAATTAACATTTAGGTCATTTTCGTTCTCCCTAGGCTTATTCTTTTCAATTAAGGTTTTTAACCAATCTTGTGCATCCAATAAGTTCATTAGTGTCATTGGATGATCAATTAGGTCATTTTCGTCCTCCCTAGCCATATTCTTGTCCAATTAGGGTTTTTAACCAATCTTGTGCATCCAATAGGTGTGTTTGTGTCATTGGATGATCAATTAGGTCATTTTCGTCCTCCCTAGGCTTATTCTTGTCCAATTAGGGTTTTTAACCAATCTTGTGCATCCAATAGGTGTGTTTGTGTCATTGGATGCACAAGATTGGTTAAAAACCCTAATTGGACAAGAATAAGCCTAGGGAGGACGAAAATGACCTAATTGATCATCCAATGACACAAACACACCTATTGGATGCACAAGATTGGTTAAAAACCCTAATTGGACAAGAATAAGCCTAGGGAGGACAAAAATGACCTAATTGATCATCCAATAACACAAACACACCTGTTGGATGCACAAGTTTGGTTAAAAACCCTAATTGGACAAGAATAAGCCTAGGGAGGACGAAAATGACCTAATTGATCATCCAATGACACAAACACACCTATTGGATGCACAAGATTGGTTAAAAACCCTAATTGGACAAGAATAAGCCTAGGGAGGACGAAAATGACCTAATTGATCATCCAATGACACAAACACACCTATTGGATGCACAAGATTGGTTAAAAACCCTAGTTGGACAAGAATATGCCTAGGGAGGACGAAAATGACCTAATTGATCATCCCATGACACAAACACACCTATTGGATGCACAAGATTGGTTAAAAACCCTAATTGGACAAGAATAAGCCTAGGGAGGACGAAAATGACCTAAATGTGAATCCAATGACACAACTCAACTTATTGGATGCACAAGATTGGTTAAAAACCCTAATTGGACAAGAATAAGCCTAAGGAGGACGAAAATGACCTAATTGATCATCCAATGACACAAATAAACTTATTGGATGCACAAGATTGGTTAAAAACCCTAATTGGACAAGAATAAGCCTAGGGAGGACGAAAATGACCTAATTGATCATCCAATGACACAAACACACCTATTGGATGCACAAGATTGGTTAAAAACCCTAATTGGACAAGAATATGCCTAGGGAGGACGAAAATGACCTAAATGTTAATCTAATGACACAAATGAACTTATTGGATGCACAAGATTGGTTAAAAACCATAATTGGACAAGAATAAGCCTAGGGAGGACGAAAATGACCTAAATGTTAATCGAATGACACAACTCAACTTATTTGATGCACAAGATTGGTTAAAAACCCTAATTGGACAAGAATAAGCCTAGGGAGGACGAAAATGACCTAATTGATCATCCAATGACACAAACACACCTATTGGATGCACAAGATTGGTTAAAAACCCTAATTGGACAAGAATATGCCTAGGGAGGACGAAAATGACCTAATTGATCATCCAATGACACAAACACATCTATCGGACGCACAAGATTGGTTAAAAACCCTAATTGGACATGAATATGCAAAGGGAGGACGAAAATGACCTAATTGATCATCCAATGACACAAACACACCTATTGGATCCACAAGATTGGTTAAAAACTCTAATTGGACAAGAATATGCCTAGGCAGGACGAAAATGACCTAATTGATCTTCCAATGACACAAACATACCTATTGGATGCACAAGATTGGTTAAAAACCCTAATTGGACAAGAATAAGCCTAGGGAGGACGAAAATGACCTAAATGTTAATCCAATGACACAACTCAACTTATTGGATGCACAAGATTGGTTAAAAACCCTAATTGGACAAGAATAAGCCTAGGGAGGACGAAAATGAACTAATTGATCATCCAATGACACAAACACACCTATTGGATGCACAAGATTCGTTAAAAACCCTAATTGGACAAGAATATGCCTAAGGAGGACGAAAATGACCTAATTGATCATCCAATGACACAAACACACCTATTGGATGCACAAGATTGGTTAAAAACCCTAATTGGACAAGAATATGCCTAGGGAGGACGAAAATGACCTAATTGATCATCCAATGACACAAACACACCTATTGGATGCACAAGATTGGTTAAAAACCCTACCTGGACAAGAATATGTCTAGGGAGGACGAAAATGACCTAATTGATCATCCAATGACACAAATGAACTTATTGGATGCACAAGATTGGTTAAAAACCTAATTGGACAAGAATAAGCCTAGGGAGAATGAAAATGACCTAAATGTTAAGCCAATGACACAACTCAACTTATTGGATGCACAAGATTGGTTAAAAACCCTAATTGGACAAGAATAAGCCTAGGGAGGACGAAAATGACCTAATTGATCATCCAATGACACAAACACACCTATTGGATGCACAAGATTGGTTAAAAACCCTAATTGGACAAGAATATGCCTAGGGAGGACGAAAATGACCTAATTGATCATCCAATGACACAAACACACCTATTGGATGCACAAGATTTGTTAAAAACCCTAATTGGACAAGAATAAGCCTAGGAAGGACGAAAATAACCTAATTGATCATCCAATGACACAAACACACCTATTGGATGCACAAGATTGGTTAAAAACCCTAATTGGACAAGAATATGCCTAGGGAGGACGAAAATCACCTAAATATTAATTCAATGACACAAACAAAGTTATTGGATGCACAAGATTGGTTAAAAACCCTATTTGGACAAGAATAAGCCTAGGGAGAACGAAAATGACCTAAATGTTAATCCAATGACACAACTCAACTTATTTGATGCACAAGATTGGTTAAAAACCCTAATTGGACAAGAATAAGTATAGAAAGGACGAAAATGACCTAATTGATCATCCAATGACACAAACACACCTATTGGATGCACAAGATTGGTTAAAAACCCTAATTGGACAAGAATATGCCTAGGGAGGACGAAAATGACCTAAATGTTAATCCAATGACACAAATGAACTTATTGGATGCACAAGATTGGTTAAAAACCCTAAGTGGACAAGAATAAGCCTAGGAAGGACGAAAATAACCTAATTGATCATCCAATGACACAAAAACACCTATTGGATTCACAAGATTGGTTAAAAACCCTAATTGGACAAGAATATGCCTAGGGAGGACGAAAATGACCAAAATATTAATTCAATAACACAAACAAAGTTATTGGATGCACAAGATTGGTTAAAAACCCTAATTGGACAAGAATAAGCCTAGGGAGGACGAAAATGACCTAATTGATCATCCAATGACACAAACACACCTATTGGATGCACAAGATTGGTTAAAAACCCTAATTGGACAAGAATATGCCTAGGGAGGACGAAAATGACCTAAATATTAATTCAATGACATAAACAAACTTGTTGGATGCACAAGATTGGTTAAAAACCCTAATTGGACACGAATAAGTCTAGGGAGGAAGAAAATAACCTAATTGATCATCCAATGACACAAACACACCTATTGGATGCACAAGATTGGTTAAAAACCCTAATTGGACAAGAATAAGCCTAGGGAGGACGAAAATGACCTAATTGATCATCCAATGACACAAACACACCTATTGGATGCACAAGATTGGTTAAAAACCCTAATTGGACAAGAATATGCCTAGGGAGGACGAAAATGACCTAATTGATCATCCAATGACACAAACACACCTATTGGATGCACGAGATTGGTTAAAAACCCTAATTGGACAAGAATAAGCCTAGGGAGGACGAAAATTACCTAATTGATCATCCAATGACACAAACACACCTATTGGATGCACCAGATTGGTTAAAAACCCTAATTGGACAAAAATATGCCTAGGGAGGACGAAAATGACCTAAATGTTAATCCAATGACACAAATGAACTTATTGGATGCACAAGATTGGTTAAAAACCCTAATTGGACAAGAATAAGCCGACGGAGGACCAAAATGACCTAAATGTTAATCCAATGACACAACTCAACTTATTGGATGCACAAGATTGGTTAAAAACCCTAATTGGACAAGAATAAGCCTATGGAGGACGAAAATGACCTAATTGATCCTCCAATGACACAAACACACCTATTGGATGTACAAGATTGGTTAAAACCCTAATTGGACAAGAATAAGCCTAGGGAGGACGAAAATGACCTAAATGTTAATCCAATGACACAACTCAACTTATTGGATTCACAAGATTGGTTAAAAACCCTAATTGGACAAGAATAAGCCTAGGGAGGACGAAAATGACCTAATTGATCATCCAATGACACAAACACACCTATTGGATGCACAAAATTGGTTAAAAACCCTAATTGGACAAGAGTATGCCTAGGGAGGACGAAAATGACCTAAATATTAATTCAATGACACAAACAAACTTAACGGATGCACAAGATTGGTTAAAAACCTTAATGGGACAAGAATAAGCCTAGGGACGAAGAATATGACCTAATTGATCATCCAATGACACAAACACACCTATTAGATGCACAAGATTGGTTAAAAACCCTAATTGGACAAGAATAAGCCTAGGGAGGACGAAAATGACCTAATTGATCATCCAATGACACAAACACACCTATTGGATGCACAAGATTGGTTAAAAACCCTAATTGGACAAGAATAAGCCTAGGGAGGACGAAAATGACCTAAATGTTAATCCAATGACACAACTCAACTTATTGGATGCACAAGATTGGTTAAAAACCCTAATTGGACAAGAATAAGTCTAGGGAGGACGAAAATGACCTAATAGATCATCCAATGACACAAACACACCTATTGGATGCACAATATCGGTTAAAAACCCTTATTGGACAAGAATAAGCCAAGGGAGGACGAAAATGACCTAATTGATCATCCAATGACACAAACACACCTATTGGATGCACAAGATTGGTTAAAAACCCTAATTGGACAAGAATACGCCTAGGGAGGACGAAAATGACCTAAATGTTAATCCAATGACACAAATGAACTTATTGGATGCACAAGATTTGTTTAAAACCCTAATTGGACAAGAATAAGCCTAGGGAGGACGAAAATGACCTAAATGTTAATCCAATGTCACAACTCAACTTATTGGATGCACAAGATTGGTTAAAAACCCTAATTGGACAAGAATAAGCCTAGGGAGGACGAAAATGACCTAATTGATCATCCAATGAAACAAACACACCTATTGGATGCACAAGATTGGTTAAAAATCCTAATTTGACAGGAATAAGCCTAGGGATGACGAAAATGATCTAATTGATCATCCAATGACACAAACACACCTATTGGATGCACAAGAATGTTTAAAAACCCTAATTGGACAAGAATATGCCTAGGGAGGTCGAAAATGACCTAAATATTAATTCAATGACACAAACAAAGTTATTGGATGCACAAGATTGGTTAAAAACCCTAATTGGACAAGAATAAGCCTAGGGAGGATGTAAATGACCTAATTGATCATCCAATGACACAAACCCGCTTATTGGATGCACAAGATTGGTTAAAAACCATAATTGGACAAGAATATGCCTAGGGAGGACGAAAATGACCTAAATATTAATTCAATTACACAAACAAACTTATCGGATGCACAAGATTGGTTAAAAACCCTAATTGGACAAGAATAAGCCTAGGGAGGACGAAAATAACCTAATTGATCATCCAATGACACAAACACACCTATTGGATGCACAAGATTGGTTAAAAACCCTAATTGGACAAGAATATGCCTAGGGAGGACGAAAATGACCTAAATGTTAATCCAATGACACAAATGAACTTATTGGATGCACAAGATTGGTTAAAAACCCTAATTGGATAAGAATAAGCCTAGGGAGGACGAAAATGACCTAAATGTTAATCCAATGACACAACTCAACTTATTGGATGCACAAGATTGGTTAAAAACCCTAATTGGACAAGAATAGGCCTATGGAGGAAGCAAATGACCTAATTGATCATCCAATGACACAAACACACATATTGGATGCACAAGATTGGTAAAAAAACCCTAATTGGACAAGAATAAGCCTAGGGATGACGAAAATGACCTAAATGTTAATCCAATGACACAACTCAACTTATTGGATGCACAAGATTGGTTAAAAACCCTAATTGGACAAGAATAAGCCTAGGGAGGACGAAAATGACCTAATTGATCATCCAATGACACAAACACACCTATTGGATGCACAAGATTGGTTAAAAACCCTAATTGGACAAGAATATGCCTAGGGAGGACGAAAATGACCTAAATGTTGATCCAATGACACAAATGAACTTATTAGATGTACAAGATTGGTTAAAAACCCTAGTTGGACAAGAATATGCCTAGGGAGGACGAAAATGACCTAATTGATCATCCAATGACACAAATGAACTTATTGGATGCACAAGATTGGTTAAAAACCCTAATTGGACAAGAATATACCTAGGGAGGATGAAAATGACCTAAATGTTAATCCAATGACACAACTCAACTTATTGGATGCACAAGATTGGTTAAAAACCCTAATTGGACAAGAATAAGCCTAGGGAGGACGAAAATGACCTAATTGATCATCCAATGACACAAACACACCTATTGGATGCACAAGATTGGTTAAAAACCCTAATTGGACAAGAATATGCCTAGGGAGGACGAAAATGACCTAAATGTTAATCCAATGACACAAATGAACTTATTGGATGCACAAGATTGGTTAAAAACCCTAATTGGACAAGAATAAGCTTAAGGAGGACGAAAATGACCTAATTGATCATCCAATGATACAAACACACCTATTGGATGCACAAGGTTGGTTAAAAACCCTAGTTGGACAAGAATATGCCTAGGGAGGACGAAAATGACCTAATTGATCATCCAATGACACAAATGAACTTATTGGATGCACAAGATTGGCTAAAAACCCTAATTGGACAAGAATAAGCATAGGGAGGACGAAAATGACCTAATTGATCATCCAATGACACAAACACACCTATTGGATGCACAAGATTGGTTAAAAACCCTAATTGGACAAGAATATGCCTAGGGAGGACGAAAATGACCTAAATGTTAATCCAATGACACAAATGAACTTATTGGATGCACAAGATTGGTTAAAAACCCTAATTGGACAAGAATAAGCTTAGGGACGACGAAAATGACCTAATTGATCATCCAATGACACAAACATACCAATTGGATGCACAAGATTGGTTAAAAACCCTAATTGGACAAGAATATGCCTAGGGAGGACGAAAATGACCTAAATATTAATTCAATGACACAAACAAACTTATCGGATGCACAAGATTAGTTAAAAACCCTAATTGGACAAGAATAAGCCTAGGGAGGACGAAAATGAACTAATTGATTATCCAATGACACAAACACACCTATTGGAAGCACAAGATTGGTTAAAAACCCTAATTGGACAAGAATAAGCCTAGGGAGGACGAAAATGACCTAATTGATCATCCAATGACACAAACACACCTATTGGATGCACAAGATTGGTTAAAAACCCTAATTGGACAAGAATATGCCTAGGGAGGACGAAAATGACCTAAATATTAATTCAATGACACAAACAAACTTATCGGATGCACAAGATTGGTTAAAAATCCTAATTGGACAAGAATAAGCCTAGGGACGACGAAAATGACCTAATTGATCATCCAATGACACAAACACACCTATTAGATGCACATGATTGGTTAAAAACCCTAATTGGACAAGAATACGCCTAGGGAGGAAGAAAATGACCTAATTGATCATCCAATGACACAAACACACCTATTGGATGCACAAGATTGGTTAAAAACCCTAATTGGACAAGAATATGCAAAGGGAGGACGAAATTGACCTAATTGATCATCCAATGACACAAATGAACTTATTGGATGCACAAGATTAGTTAAAAACCCTAATTGGACAAGAATATGCCTAGGGAGGACGAAAATAACCTAATTGATCATCCAATGACACAAACACACCTATTGGATGCACAAGATTGGTTAAAAACCCTAATTGGACAAGAATATGCCTAGGGAGGACGAAAATGACCTAAATGTTAATCCAATGACACAAATGAACTTATTGGATGCACAAGATTGGTTTAAAACCCTAATTGGACAAGAATAAGCCTAGGTAGGACGAATATGACCTAAATGTTAATCCAATGACACAACTCAACTTATTGGATGCACAAGATTGGTTAAAAACCCTAATTGGACAAGAATAAGCCTAGGGAGGACGAAAATGACCTAAATATTAATTCAATGACAGAAACAAAGTTATTAGATGCACAACATTGGTTAAAATCCCTAATTGGACAAGAATAAGCATAGGGAGGACGAAAATGGCCTAATTGATCATCCAATGACACAAACACACCTATTGGATGCACAAGATTGGTTAAAAACCCTAATTGGACAAGAATATGCCTAGGGAGGACGAAAATGACCTAAATTTTAATCCAATGACACAAATGAACTTATTGGATGCACAGGATTGGTTAAAAACCCTAATTGGACAAGAATAAGCCTAGGGAGGACGAATATGACCTAAATGTTAATCCAATGACACAACTCAACTTATTGGATGCACAAGATTGGTTAAAAACCCTAATTGGACAAGAATAAGCCTAGGGAGGACGAATATGACCTAAATGTTAATCCAATGACACAACTCAACTTATTGGATGCACAAGATTGGTTAAAAACCCTAATTAGACAAGAATAAGCCTAGGGAGGACGAAAATGACCTAAATATTAATTAAATGACAGAAACAAAGTTATTGGATGCACAACATTGGTTAAAAACCCTAATTGGACAAGAATATGCATAGGGAGGACGAAAATGGCCTAATTGATCATCCAATGACACAAACACACCTATTGGATGCACAAGATTGGTTAAAAACCCTAATTGGACAAGAATATGCCTAGGGAGGACGAAAATGACCTAAATGTTAATCCAATGACACAAATGAACTTATTGGATGCACAAGATTGGTTAAAAACCCTAATTGGACAAGAATAAGCCTAGGGAGGACGAAAATGACCTAATTGATCATCCAATGACACAAACACACCTATTGGATGCACAAGATTGGTTAAAAACCCTAATTGGACAAGAATAAGCCTAGGGAGGACGAAAATGACCTAAATGTTAATCCAATGACACAACTCAACTTATTGGATGCACAAGATTGGTTAAAAACCGTAATTGGACAAGAATATGCCTAGGGAGGATGAAAATGACCTAATTGATAATCCAATGACACAAACACACCAATTGGATGCACAAGTTTGGTTAAAAACCCTAATTGGACAAGAATATGCCTAGGGAGGACGAAAATGACGTAATTGAACATCCAATGACACAAACACACCTATTGGATACACAAGATTGGTTAAAAACCCTAATTGGACATGAATATGCCTTGGGAGGACAAAAATGACCTAATTGATCATCGAATGACACAAACACACCTATTGGATGCACAAGATTTGTTAAAAACCCTAATTGGACAAGAATATGCCTAGGGAGGACGAAAATGACCTAATTGATCATCCAATGACACAAACACACCTATTGGATGCACAAGATTGGTTAAAAACCCTAATTGGACAACAATATGCCTAGGGAGGACGAATATGACCTAATTGATCATCCAATAACACAAACACACCTATTGGATGCACAAGATTGGTTAAAAACCATAATTGGACAAGAATAAGCCTAGGGAGGACGAAAATGACCTAATTGATCATCCAATGACACAAACACACCTATTGGATGCACAAGATTGGTTAAAAACCCTAATTGGACAAGAATAAGCCTAGGGAGGACGAAAATGACCTAATTGATCATCCAATGACACAAACACACCTATTGGATGCAAAAGATTGGTTAAAAACCCTAATTGCACAAGAATATGACTAGGGACGACGAAAATGACCAAAATATTAATTCAATGACACAAACAAAGTTATTGGATGCACAAGATTGGTGAAAAACCCTAATTGGACAAGAATAAGCCTAGGGAGGACGAAAATGACCTAATTGATCATCCAATGACACAAACACACCTATTGGATGCACAAGATTGGTTAAAAACCCTAATTGGACAAGAATAAGCCTAGGGAGGACGAAAATGACCTAATTGATCATCCAATGACACAAACACACCTATTAGATGCACAAGATTGGTTTAAAACCCTAGTTGGACAAGAATATGCCTAGGCAGGACGAAAATGACCTAATTGATCATCCAATGACACAAATGAACTTATTGGATGCACAAGATTGGTTAAAAACCCTAATAGGACAAGAATAAGCCTATGGAGGACGAAAATGACCTAATTGATCATCCAATGACACAAACACACCTATTGGAAGCACAAGATTGGTTAAAAACCCTAATTGGACAAGAATATGCCTAGGGAGGACGAAAATGACCTAACTGTTAATCCAATGACACAAATGAACTTATTGGATGCACAAGATTGGTTAAAAACCCTAATTGGACAAGAATAAGCCTAGGGAGGGCAAAAATGACCTAATTGATCATCCAATGACACAAACACACCTATTGGATGCACAAGATTGGTTAAAAACACTAATTGGACAAGAATATGCCTAGGGAGGACGAAAATAACCTAAATATTAATTCAATGACACAAACAAAGTTATTGGATGCACAAGATTGGTTAAAAACCCTAATTGGCCAAGAATAAGCCTAGGGAGGACGAAAATGACCTAATTGATCATCCAATGACACAAACACACCTATTGGAAGCACAAGATTGGTTAAAAACCCTAATTGGACAAGAATATGCCTAGGGAGGACGAAAATGACCTAAATGTTAATCCAATGACACAAATGAACTTATTGGATGCACAAGATTGGTTAAAAACCCTAATTGGACTAGAATAAGCCTAGGGAGGACGAAAATGACCTAATTGATCATCCAATGACACAAACACACCTATTGGATGCACAAGATTGGTTTAAAACCCAAGTTGGAGAAGAATATGCCAAGGGAGGACGAAAATGACCTAATTGATCATCCAATGACACAAATGAACTTATTGGATGCACAAGATTGGTTAAAAACCCTAATTGGGCAAGAGTAAGCCTAGGGAGGACGAAAATGACCTAATTGATCATCCAATGACACAAACACACCTATTGGATGCACAAGATTGGTTAAAAACCCTAATTGGACAAGAATATGCCTAGGGAGGACGAAAATGACCTAAATGTTAATCCAATGACACAAATGAACTTATTGGATGCACAAGATTGGTTAAAAACCCTAACTGGACAAGAATAAGCCTAGGGAGGACGAAAATAACCTAATTGATCATCCAATGACACAAACACACCTATTGGATGCACAAGATTGGTTAAAAACCCTAATTGGACAAGAATATGCCTAGGGAGGACGAAAATGACCTAAATGTTAATCCAATGACACAAATGAACTTATTGGATGGACAAGATTGGTTAAAAACCCTAATTGGACAAGAATAAGCCTAGGGAGGACGAAAATAACCTAATTGATCATCCAATGACACAAACACACCTATTGGATGCACAAGATTGGTTAAAAACCCGAATTGGACAAGAATATGCCTAGGGAGGACGAAAATGACCTACATGTTAATCCAATGACACAAACTCAACTTATTGGATGCACAAGATTGGTTAAAAACCCTAATTGGACAAGAATAAGCCTAGGGAGGACGAAAATAACCTAATTGATCATCCAATGACACAAACACACCTATTGGATGCACAAGATTGGTTAAAAACCCTAATTGGACAAGAATATGCCTAGGGAGGACGAAAATGACCTAAATGTTAATCCAATGACACAAATGAACTTATTGGATGCACAAGATTGGTTAAAAACCCTAATTGGACAAGAATAGGCCTAGGGAGGACGAAAATGACCTAAATGCTAATCCAATGACACAACTCAACTTATTGGATACACATGATTGGTTAAAAACCCTAATTGGGCAAGAATAAGCCTAGGGAGGACGAAAATGTCCTAATTGATCATCCAATGACAGAAACACACCTATTGAATGCACAAGATTGTTTAAAAACCCTAATTGGACAAGAATAAGCCTAAGGAGGACGAAAATGACCTAATTGATCATCCAATGACACAAACACACCTATTGGATGCAAAAGATTGGTTAAAAACCCTAATTGGACAAGAATAAGCCTAGGGAGGACGAAAATAACCTAATTGATCATCCAATGACACAACTCAACTTATTGGATGCACAAGATTGGTTAAAAACCCTAATTGGACAAGAATATGCCTAGGAAGGACGAAAATGACCTAAATGTTAATCCAATGACACAAATGAACTTATTGGATGCACAAGATTGGTTAAAAACCCTAATTGGACAAGAATAAGCCTTGGGAGGACGAAAATGACTTAAATATTAATCCAATGACACAACTTAACTTATTGGATGCACAAGACTGGTTAAAAACCCTAATTGGACAAGAATAAGCCTATGGAGGACGAAAATGACCTAATTGATCATCCAATGACACAAACATACCTATTGGATGCACAAGATTGGTTAAAAACCCTAATTGGACAAGAATATGCCTAGGGAGGACGAAAATGACCTAAATATTAATTCAATGACACAAACAAACTTATCGGATGCACAAGATTGGTTAAAAACCCTAATTGGACAAGAATAAGCCTAGGGAGGACGAAAATGACCTAATTGATCATCCAATGACACAAACACACCTATTAGATGCACAAGATTGGATAAAAACCCTAATTGGACAAGAATAAGCCTAGGGAGGACGAAAATGACCTAATTGATCATCCAATGACACAAACACACCTATTGGATGCACAAGATTGGTTAAAAACCCTAATTGGATAAGAATATGCCTAGGGAGGACGAAAATGACCTAAATATTAATTCAATGACACAACTCAAGTTATTGGATGCACAAGATTGGTTAAAAACCCTAATTGGACAAGAATATGCCTAGGGAGGACGAAAATGACCTAATTGATCATCCAATGACACAAACACACCTATTGGATGCACAAGATTGGTTAAAAACCCTAATTGGACAAGCATAAGCCTAGGGAGGACAAAAATGACCTAAGTGATCATCCAATGACACAAACACACCTATTGGATGCACAAGATTGGTTAAAAACCCTAATTGGACAAGAATATGCCTAGGGAGGACGTAAATGACCTAATTGATCATCCAATGACACAAATACACCTTTTTGATGCACAAGATTGGTTAAAAACCCTAATTGGACAAGAATAAGCCTAGGGAGGACGAAAATTACCTAATCGATCATCCAATGACACAAACACACCTATTGGATGCACAAGATTGGTTAAAAACCCTAATTGGACAAGAATATGCCTAGGGAGGACGAAAATGACCTAAATGTTAATCCAATGACACAAATGAACTTATTGGATGCACAAGATTGGTTAAAAACCCTAATTGGACAAGAATAAGCCTAGGGAGGACGAAAATGACCTAAATGTTAATCCAATGACACAACTCAACTTATTGGATGCACAAGATTGGTTAAAAACCGTAATTGGACAAGAATATGCCTAGGGAGGACGAAAATGACCTAAATGTTAATCCAATGACACAACTCAACTTATTGGATGCACAACATTGGTTAAAAACCCTAATTGGGCAAGAATAAGCCTAGGGAGGACGAAAATGACCTAATTGATCATCCAATGACACAAACACACCTATTGGATGCACAAGATTGGTTAAAAACCCTAATTGGACAAGAATAAGCCTAGGGAGGACGAAAATGACCTAAATGTTAATCCAATGACACAACTCAACTTATTGGATGCACAAGATTGGTTAAAAACCCTAATTGGACAAGAATAAGCTTAGGGTGGACGAAAATAAACTAATTGATCATCCAATGACACAAACACACCTATTGGATGCACAAGATTCGTTAAAAACCCTAATTGGACAAGAATATGCCTAGGGATGACGAAAATGACCTAATTGATCATCCAATGACACAAACACACCTATTGGATGCACAAGATTGGTTAAAAACCCTAAATGGACAAGAATATGCCTAGGGAGGACGAAAATCACCTAATTGATCATCCAATGACACAAACACACCTACTGGATGCACAAGATTGGTTAAAAACCCTAAGTGGACAAGAATAAGCCTAGGGAGGACGAAAATGACCTAATTGATCATCCAATGACACAAACACACCTATTGGATGCACAAGATTGGTTAAAAACCCTAATTGGACAAGAATAAGCCTTGGGAGGACGAAAATGACCTAATTGATCATCCAATGACACAAACACACCTATTGGATGCACAAGATTGGTTAAAAACCCTAATTAAACAAGAATAAGCCTAGGGAGGACGAAAATGACCTAATTGATCATCCAATGACACAAACACACCTATTGGATGCACAAGATTGGTTAAAAACCCTAATTGGACAAGAATAAGCCTAGGGAGGACGAAAATGACCTAAATGTTAATCCAATGACACAACTCAACTTATTGGATGCACAAGATTGGTTAAAAACCGTAATTGGACAAGAATAAGCCTAGGGAGGACGAAAATGACCTAATTGATCATCCAATGACACAAATGAACTTATTGGATGCACAAGATTGGTTAAAAACCCTAATTGGATAAGAATTAGCCTAGGGAGGACGAAAATGACCTAATTGTTAATCCAATAACACAAATGAACTTATTGGATGGACAAGATTGGTTAAAAACCCTAATTGGGCAAGAATATTCCTAGGGAGGACGAAAATGACCTAATTGATCATCCAATGACACAAACACACCTATTGGATGCACAAGATTGATTAAAAACCCTAATTGGACAAGAATATGCCTAGGGAGAACGAAAATGACCTAAATTGATCATCCAATGATACAAACACACCTATTGGATGCACAAGATTGGTTAAAAACCCTAATTGGACAAGAATATGCCTAAGGAGAACGAAAATGACCTAAATGTTAATCCAATGACACAAATGAACTTATTGGATGCACAAGATTGGTTAAAAACCCTAATTGGACAAGAATATGCCTAGGGAGGACGAAAATGACCTAATTGATCATCCAATGACACAAATGAACTTATTGGATGCACAAGATTGGTTAAAAACCCTAATTGGACAAGAATAGGCCTAGGGAGGATGAAAATGACCTAATTGATCATCCAATGACACAAACACACCTATTGGATCCACAAGATTGGTTAGAAACCCTAATTGGACAAGAATAAGCCTTGGGAGGACGAAAATGACCTAATTAATCATCCAATGACACAAACACAACTATTGGATGCACAAGGTTGGTTAAAAACCCTAATTGGAAATGAATAAACCTAGGGAGGACGAAAATGACCTAAATGTTAATTTAATGACACAAACGAACTTATTGGATGCACAACATTGGTTAAAAACCCTAATTGGACAAGAATAAGCCTAGGGAGGACGAAAATGACCTAATTGATCATCCAATGACACAAACACACCTATTGGATGCACAAGATTGGTTAAAAACCCTAATTGGACAAGAATATGCCTAGGGAGGACGAAAATGACCTAAATGTTAATCCAATGACACAAATGAACTTATTGGATGCACAAGATTGGTTAAAAACCCTAATTGGACAAGGATAAGCCTTGGGAGGACGAAAATGACCTAATTGATCATCCAATGACACAAACACACCTATTGGATGCACAAGATTGGTTAAAAACCCTAATTGGACAAGAATAAGCCTAGGGAGGACGAAAATGACCTAATTGATAATCCAATGACACAACCCAACCTATTGGATGCACAAGATTGGTTAAAAACCCTAATTGGACAAGAATAAGCCTAGGGAGGACGAAAATGACCTAAATGTTAATCCAATGACACAACTCAACTTATTGGATGCACAAGATTGGTTAAAAACCCTAATTGGACAAGAATAAGCCTAGGGAGGACGAAAATGATCTAATTGATCATCCAATGACACAAACACACCTATTGGATGCACAAGATTGGTTAAAAACCCTAATTGGACAAGAATAAGCCTAGGCAGGACGAAATTAACCTAATTGATCATCCAATGACACAAACACACCTATTGGATGCACAAGATTGGTTAAAAACCCTAATTGGACAAGAATATGCCTAGGGAGGACGAAAATGACCTAAATGTTAATCCAATGACACAAATGAACTTATTGGATGCACAAGATTGGTTAAAAACCCTAATTGGACAAGAATAAGCCTAGGGAGGACGAAAATGACCTAAATGTTAATCCAATGAAACAACTCAACTTATTGGATGCACAAGATTGGTTAAAAACCCTAATTGGGCAAGAATAAGCCTAGGGAGGACGAAAATGACCTAATTGATCATCCAATGACACAAACACACCTATTGGATGCACAAGATTGGTTAAAAACCCTAATTGGACAAGAATAAGCCTAATTGATCATCCAATGACACAAACACACTTATTGGAAGCACAAGATTGGTTAAAAACCATAATTGGACAAGAATATGCCTAGGGAGGACGAAAATGACCTAAATGTTAATTTAATGACACAATCAAAGTTATTGGATGCACAAGATTGGTTAAAAACCCTAATTGGACAAGAATAAGCCTAGGGAGGACGAAAATGACCTAATTGATCATCCAATGACACAAACACACCTATTGGATGCACAAGATTGGTTAAAAACCCTAATTGGACAAGAATATGCCTAGGGAGGACGAAAATGACCTAAATATTAATTCAATGACATAAACAAACTTGTTGGATGCACAAGATTGGTTAAAAACCCTAATTGGACAAGAATAAGCCTAGGGAGGACGAAAATGACCTAATTGATCATCCAATGACACAAACACACCTATTGGATGCACAAAATTGGTTAAAAACCCTAATTGGACAAGAGTATGCCTAGGGAGGACGAAAATGACCTAAATATTAATTCAATGACACAAACAAACTTAACGGATGCACAAGATTGGTTAAAAACCTTAATGGGACAAGAATAAGCCTAGGGACGAAGAATATGACCTAATTGATCATCCAATGACACAAACACACCTATTAGATGCACAAGATTGGTTAAAAACCCTAATTGGACAAGAATAAGCCTAGGGAGGACGAAAATGACCTAATTGATCATCCAATGACACAAACACACCTATTGGATGCACAAGATTGGTTAAAAACCCTAATTGGACAAGAATAAGCCTAGGGAGGACGAAAATGACCTAAATGTTAATCCAATGACACAACTCAACTTATTGGATGCACAAGATAGGTTTAAATCCCTAATGGGACAAGAATAAGCCTATGGAGGACGAAAATGACCTAATTGATCATCCAATGACACAAACACACCTATTGGATGCACAAGATTGGTTAAAAACCCTAATTGGACAAGAATAAGCCTAGGGAGGACGAAAATGACCTAAATGTTTATCCAATGACACAACTCAACTTATTGGATGCACAAGATTGGTTAAAAACCCTAATTGGGCAAGAATAAGCCTAGGGAGGACGAAAATGACCTAATTGATCATCAAGTGACACAAACACACCTATTGGATGCACAAGATTGGTTAAAAACCCTAATTGGACAAGAATATGCCTAGGGAGGACGAAAATGACCTAATTGATCATCCAAAGACACAAATGAACTTATTGGATGCACAAGATTAGTTAAAAACCCTAATTGGACCAGAATATGCCTAGGGAGGACGAAAATAACCTAATTGATCATCCAATGACACAAACACACCTATTGGATGCACAAGATTGGTTAAAAACCCTAATTGGACAAGAATATGCCTAGGGAGGACGAAAATGACCTAAATGTTAATCCAATGACACAAATGAACTTATTGGATGCACAAGATTGGTTAAAAACCCTAATTGGGCAAGAATAAGCCTAGGGAGGACGAAAATGACCTAATTGATCATCCAATGACACAAACACACCTATTGGATGCACAAGATTGGTTAAAAACCCTAGTTGGACAAGAATAAGCCTTGGGAGGACGAAAATGACCTAATTGATCATCCAATGACACAAATGAACTTATTGGATGCAAAAGATTGGTTAAAAACCCTAATTGGACAAGAATAAGCCTAGGGAGGACGAAAATAACCTAATTGATCATCCAATGACACAAACACACCTATTGGATGCACAAGATTGGTTAAAAACCCTAATTGGACAAGAATATGCCTAGGGAGGACGAAAATGACCTAAATGTTAATCCAATGACACAAATGAACTTATTGGATGCACAAGATTGGTTAAAAACCCTAATTGGACAAGAATAAGCCTTGGGAGGACGAAAATGACCTAATTGATCATCCAATGACACAAGCACACCTATTGGATGCACAAGATTGGTTAAAAACCCTAATTGGACAAGAATATGCCTATGGAGGACGAAAATGACCTAAATATTAATTCAAAGACACAAACAAAGTTATTGGATGCACAAGATTGGTTAAAAACCCTAATTGGACAAGAATAAGCCTAGGGAGGACGAAAATGACCTAATTGATCATCCAATGACACAAACACACCTATTGGATGCACAAGATTGGTTAAAAACCCTAATTGGACAAGAATATGCCTAGGGAGGACGAAAATGACCTAAATGTTAATCCAATGACACAAATGAACTTATTGGATGCACAAGATTGGTTAAAAACCCTAATTGGACAAGAATAAGCTTAAGGAGGACGAAAATGACCTAATTGATCATCCAATGATACAAACACACCTATTGGATGCACAAGGTTGGTTAAAAACCCTAGTTGGACAAGAATATGCCTAGGGAGGACGAAAATGACCTAATTGATCATCCAATGACACAAATGAACTTATTGGATGCACAAGATTGGCTAAAAACCCTAATTGGACAAGAATAAGCATAGGGAGGACGAAAATGACCTAATTGATCATCCAATGACACAAACACACCTATTGGATGCACAAGATTGGTTAAAAACCCTAATTGGACAAGAATATGCCTAGGGAGGACGAAAATGACCTAAATGTTAATCCAATGACACAAATGAACTTATTGGATGCACAAGATTGGTTAAAAACCCTAATTGGACAAGAATAAGCCTAGGGAGGACGAAAATGACTAAATATTAATCCAATGACACAACTCAACTTATTGGATGCACAAGATTGGTTAAAAACCCTAATTGGACAAGAATAAGCCTAGGGAGGACGAAAATGACCTAATTGATCATCCAATGACACAAACACACCTATTGGATGCACAAGATTGGTTAAAAACCCTAATTGGACAAGAATAAGCCTAGGGAGGACGAAAATGACCTAATTGATCATCTATTGCCACAAACACACCTATTGGATGCACAAGATTGGTTAAACACCTATTGGATGCACAAGATTGGTTAAACACCTATTGGATGCACAAGATTGGTTAAAAACCCTAATTGGACAAGAATAAGCCTAGGGAGGACGAAAATAACCTAAATGTTAATCCAATGACACAACTCAAGTTATTGGATGCACAAGATTGATTAAAAACCCTAATTGGACAAGAATAAGCCTAGGGAGGACGAAAATGACCTAATTAATCATCCAATGACACAAACACACCTATTGGATGCACAAGATTGGTTAAAAACCCTAATTGGACAAGAATATGCCTAGGGAGGACGTAAATGACCTAATTGATCATCCAATGACACAAACACACCTATTGGATGCACAAGATTGGTTAAAAACCCTAATTGGACAAGAATATGCCTAGGGAGGACGAAAATGGCCTAATTGATCATCCAATGACACAAACACACCTATTGGATGCACAAGATTGGTTAAAAACCCTAATTGGACAAGAATATGCTTAGGGAGGACGAAAATCACCTAATTGATGATCCAATGACACAAACACACCTATTGGATGCACAAGATTGGTTAAAAACCCTAATTGGACAAGAATAAGCCTAGGGAGGACGAAAATGACCAAATTGATCATCCAATGACACAAACTCACCTATTGGATGCACAAGATTGGTTAAAAACCCTAATTGGACAAGAATAAGCCTAGGGAGGACGAAAATGACCTAATTGATCATCCAATGACACAAACACACCTATTGGATGCACAAGATTGGTTAAAAACCCTAATTGGACAAGAATATGCCTAGGGAGGACGAAAATGACCTAATTGATCATCCAATGACACAAATGAACTTATTGGTTGCACAAGATTAGTTAAAAACCCTAATTGGACAAGAATAAGCCTAGGGAGGACGACAATAACCTAATTGATCATCCAATGACACAAACACACCTATTGGATGCACAAGATTGGTCTAAAACTCTAATTGGACAAGAATATGCCTAGGGAGGACGAAAATGACCTAAATGTTAATCCAATGACACAAATGAACTTATTGGATGCACAAGATTGGTTAAAAACCCTAATTGGACAATAATAAGCCTAGGGAGGACGAAAATGACCTAAATTGTAATCCAATGACACAACTCAACTTATTGGATGCACAAGTTTGGTTAAAAACCCTAATTGGGCAAGAATAAGCCTAGGGAGGACGAAAATGACCTAATTGATCATCCAATGACACAAACACACCTATTGGATGCACAAGATTGGTTAAAAACCCTAATTGGACAAGAATATGCCTAGGGAGGACGAAAATGACCTAAATATTAATTCAGTGACACAAACAAAGTTATTGGATGCACAAGATTGATTAAAAACCCTAATTTGACAAGAATAAGTCTAGGTAGGACGAAAATGACCTAATCGATCATCCAATGACACAAACACACCTATTGGATGCACAAGATTGGTTAAAAACCCTAATTGGACAAGAATATGCCTAGGGAGGACGAAAATGACCTAAATGTTAATCCAATGACACAAATGAACTTATTGGATGCACAACATTGGTTAAAAACCCTAATTGGACAAGAGTAAGCCTAGGAAGGACGAAAATAACCTAATTGATCATCCAATGACACAAACACACCTATTGGATGCACAAGATTGGTTAAAAACCCTAATTGGACAAGAATATGCCTAGGGAGGACGAAAATGACCTAAATATTAATTCAATGACACAAACAAAGTTATTGGATGCACAAGATTGATTAAAAACCCTAATTTGACAAGAATAAGTCTAGGTAGGACGAAAATGACCTAATTGATCATCCAATGACACAAACACACCTATTGGATGCACAAGATTGGTTAAAAACTCTAATTGGGCAAGAATAAGCCTAGGGAGGACGAAAATGACCTAATTGATCATCCAATGACACAAATGAACTTATTGGATGCACAAGATTTGTTAAAAACCCTAATTGGACAAGAATAAGCCTAGGGAGGACGAAAATGACCTAATTGATCATCCAATGACACAAACACACCTATTGGATGCACAAGATTGGTTAAAAACCCTAATTGGACAAGAATATGCCTAGGGAGGACGAAAATGACCTAAATGTTAATCCAATGACACAAATGAACTTATTGGATGCACAAGATAGGTTAAAAACCCTAATTGGACAAGAAAAAGCCTAGGGAGGACGAAAATGACCTAATTGAGCATCCAATGACACAAACACACCTATTGGATGCACAAGATTGGTTAAAAACCCTAATTGGACAAGAATATGCCTAGGGAGGACGAAAATGACCTAATTGATCATCCAATGACACAAACACACCTATTGGATGCACAAGATCGCTTAAAAACCCTAATTGGACAAGAATAAGCCTAGGGAGGACGAAAATGACCTAATTGATCATCCAATGACACAAACACACCTATTGGATGCACAAGATTGGTTAAAAACCCTAATTGGACAAGAATATGCCTAGGGAGGACGAAAATGACCTAATTGATCTTTGAATGACACAAATGAACTTATTGGATGCACAAGATTAGTTAAAAACCCTAATTGGACAAGAATATGCCTAGGGAGGACGAAAATAACCTAATTGATCATCCAATGACACAAACACACCTATTGGATGCACAAGATTGGTTAAAAATCCTAATTGGACAAGAATATGCCTAGGGAGGACGAAAATGACCTAATTGATCATCCAATGACACAAACACACCTATTGGATGCACAAGATTGGTTAAAAACCCTAATTTGACTAGAATAAGCCTAGGCAGGATGAAAATGACCTAATTGATCATCCATTGCCACAAACACACCTAATGGATGCACAAGATTGGTTCAAAACCCTAATTGGACAAGAATATGCCTAGGGAGGACGAAAATGACCTAATTGGTCATCCAATGACACAAACACACCTATTGATGCACAAGATTGGTTAAAAACCCTAATTGGACAAGAATAAGCCTAGGGAGGACGAAAATAACCTAATTAATCATCCAATGACACAAACACACCTATTGGATGCACAAGATTGGTTAAAAACCCTAATTGGACAAGAATATGCCTAGGGAGGACGAAAATGACCTAAATGTTAATCCAATGACACAAATGAACTTATTGGATGCACAAGATTGGTTAAAAACCCTAATTGGACAAGAATAAGCCTAGGGAGGACGAAAATGACCTAAATGTTAATCCAATGACACAACTCAACTTATTGGATGCACAAGATTGGTTAAAAACCCTAATTGGACAAGAATAAGCCTATGGTGGACGAAAATGACCTAATTGATCATCCAATGACACAAACACACCTATTGGATGTACAAGATTGGTTAAAACCCTAATTGGACAAGAATAAGCCTTGGGAGGACGAAAATGACCTAAATGTTAATCCAACGACACAACTCAACTTATTGGATGCACAAGATTGGTTAAAAATCCTAATTGGACAAGAATAAGCCTAGGGAGGACGAAAATGACCTAATTGATCATCCAATGACACAAACACACCGATTGGATGCACAAGATTGGTTAAAAACCCTAATTGGACAAGAGTATGCCTAGGGAGGACGAAAATGATCTAAATATTAATTCAATGACACAAACAAACTTATCGGATGCACAAGATTGGTTAAAAACCTTAATTGGACAAGAATAAGCCTAGGGACGACGAAAATGACCTAATTGATCATCCAATGACACAAACACACCTATTAGATGCACAAGATGGGTTAAAAACCCTAATTAGACAAGAATAAGCCTAGGGAGGACGAAAATGACCTAATTGATCATCCAATGACACATACACACCTATTGGATGCACAAGATTGGTTAAAAACCCTAATTGGACAAGAATATACCTAGGGAGGACGTAAATGACCTAATTGATCATCCAATGACACAAACACACCTATTGGATGCACAAGATTGGTTAAAAACCCTAATTGGACAAGAATATGCCTAGGGAGGACGAAAATGACGTAAATATTAATTCAATGACACAAACAAACTTATCGGATGGCCAAGATTGGTTAAAAACCCTAATTGGACAAGAATAAGCCTAGGGAGGACGAAAATGACCTAATTGATCATCCAATGACACAAACACACCTATTGGATGCATAAGATTGTTTAAAAACCCTAATTGGACAAGAATATGCCTAGGGAGGACGAAAATGACCTAATTGATCATCCAATGACACAAACACACCTATTAGATGCACAAGATTGGTTAAAAACCCTAATTGGACAAGAATAAGCCTAGGGAGGACGAAAATGACCTAATTGATCATCCAATGACACAAACACACCTATTGGATGCACAAGATTGGTTCAAAACCCTAATTGGACAAGAATATACCTAGGGAGGACGTAAATGACCTAATTGATCATCCAATGACACAAACACACCTATTGGATGCACAAGATTGGTTAAAAACCCTAATTGGACAAGAATATGCCTAGGGAGGACGAAAATGACCTAAATATTAATTCAATGACACAAACAAACTTATCGGATGCACAAGATTGGTTAAAAACCCTAATTGGACAAGAATAAGCCTAGGGAGGACGAAAATGACCTAATTGATCATCCAATGACACAAACACACCTATTAAATGCACAAGATTGGTTAAAAATCCTAATTGGACAAGAATAAGCCTAGGGAGGACGAAAATGACCTAATTGATCATCCAATGACACAAACACACCTATTGGATGCACAAGATTGGTTAAAAACCCTAATTGTACAAGAATAAGCCTAGGGAGGACGAAAATGACCTAAATGTTAATCTAATGACACAACTCAACTTATTGGATGCACATGATTGGTTAAAAACCCTAATTGGACAAGAATATGCCTAGGGAGGACGAAAATGACCTAATTGATCATCCAATGACACAAACACACCTATTGGATGCACAAGATTGGTTAAAAACCCTAATTGGACAAGAATAAGCCTAGGGAGGACGAAAATGACCTCATTGATCATACAATGACACAAACACACCTATTGGATGCACAAGATTGGTTAAAAACCCTAATTGGACAAGAATATGCCTAGGGAGGACGAAAATAACCTAATTGATCATCCAATGATACAAACACACCTATTGGATGCACAAGATTGGTTGAAAACCCTAATTGGACAAGCATAAGCCTAGGGAGGACAAAAATGACCTAATTGATCATCCAATGACACAAACACACCTATTGGATGCACAAGATTGGTTAAAAACCCTAATTGGACAAGAATATGCCTAGGGAGGACGAAAATAACCTAATTGATCATCCAATGATACAAACACACCTATTGGATGCACAAGATTGGTTAAAAACCCTAATTGGACAAGCATAAGCCTAGGGAGGACAAAAATGACCTAATTGATCATCCAATGACACAAACACACCTATTGGATGCACAAGATTGGTTAAAAACCCTAATTGGACAAGAATATGCCTAGGGAGGACGAAAATAAGCTAATTGATCATCCAATGATACAAACACACCTATTGGATGCACAAGATCGGTTAAAAACCCTAATTGGACAAGAATAAGCCTAGGGAGGACGAAAATGACCTAATTGATCATCCAATGACACAAACACACCTATTGGATGCACAAGATTGGTGAAAAACCCTAATTGGACAAGAATATGCCGAGGGAGGACGAAAATAACCTAATTGATCATCCAATGACACAAACACACCTATTGGATGCACAACATTGGTTAAAAACCCTAATTGCACAAGAATATGCCTAGGGAGGACGAAAATGACATAAATGTTAATCCAATGACACAAATGAACTTATTGGATGCACAAGATTGGTTAAAAACCCTAATTGGACAAGAATAAGCCTAGGGAGGACGAAAATGACCTAAATGTTAATCCAATGACACAACTCAACTTATTGGATGCACAAGATTGGTTAAAAACCCTAATTGGACAAGAATCAGCCTAGGGAGGACGAAAATGACCTAAATGTTAATCCAATGACACAACTCAACTTATTTGATGCACAAGATTGGTTAAAAACCCTTATTGGGCAAGAATAAGCCTAGGGAGGACGAAAATGACCTAATTGATCATCCAATGACACAAACACACCTATTGGATGCACAAGATTGGTTAAAAACCCTAATTGGACAAGAATATGCCTAGGGAGGACGAAAATAACCTAAATGTTAATCCAATGACACAAATGAACTTATTGGATGCACGAGATTGGTTAAAAACCCTAATTGGACAAGAATATGCCTAGGGAGGACGAAAATGACCTAAATATTAATTCAATGACACAAACAAACTTATCGGATGCACAAGATTGGTTAAAAACCCTAATTGGACAAGAATAAGCCTAGGGAGGACGAAAATGACCTAATTGATCATCCAATGACACAAACACACCTATTGGATGCACAAGATTGGTTAAAAACCCTAATTGGACAAGAATATGCCTAAGGAGGACGAAAATGACCTAAATATTAATTCAATGACATAAACAAACTTATTGGATGAACAAAATTGGTTAAAAACCCTAATTGGACAAGAATATGCCTAGGGAGGACGACAATGACCTAATTGATCATCCAATGACACAAACACACCTATTGGATACACAAGATTGGTTAAAAACCCTAATTGGACAAGAATATGCCTAGGGAGGACGAAAATGACCTAAATATTAGTTCAATGAAACAAACAAACTTATTGGATGCACAAGATTGGTTAAAAACCCTAATTGGACAAGAATAAGCATACGGAGGACGAAAATGACCTAATTGATCATCCAATGACAAAAACACCCCTATTGGATGCACAAGATTGGTTAAAAACCCTAATTGGACAAGAATATGCCTAGGGAGGACGAAAATGACCTAAATGTTAATCCAATGACACAAATGAACTTATTGGATGCACAAGATTGGTTAAAAACCCTAATTGGACAAGAATAAGCCTAGGGAGGACGAAAATGACCTAATTGATCATCCAATGACACAAACACACCTATTGGATGCACAAGATTGGTTAAAATCCCTAGTTGGACAAGAATATGCCTAGGGAGGACGAAAATGACCTAATTGATCATCCAATGACACAAATGAACTTATTGGATGCACAAGATTGGTTAAAAATCCTAATTGGACAAGAATAACCCTAGGGAGGACGAAAATGACCTAATTGATCATCCAATAACACAAACACACCTATTGGATGCACAAGATTGGTTAAAAACCCTAATTGGACAAGAATATGCCTAGGGAGGACGAAAATGACCTAAATGTTAATCCAATGACACAAATGAACTTATTGGATGCACAAGATTGGTTAAAAACCCTAATTGGACAAGAATAAGTCTAGGGAGGACGAAAATGACCTAATTGATCATCCGATGACACAAACACACCTATTGGATGCACAAGATTGGTTAAAAACCCTAATTGGACAAGAATATGCCTAGGGAGGAGGAAAATGACCTAAATATTAATTCAATGACACAAACAAAGTTATTGGATGCACAAGATTGGTTAAAAACCCTAATTGGACAAGAATAAGCTTAGGGAGGACGAAAATGACCTAATTGATCATCCAATGACAGAAACACACCTATTGGATGCACAAGATTGGTTAAAAACCCTAATTGGACAAGAATATGCCTAGGGAGGACGAAAATGACCTAAATATTAATTTAATGACACAAACAAAGTTATTGGATGCACAAGATTGGTTAAAAACCCTAATTGGACAAGAATAAGCCTCGGGAGGACGTAAATGACCTAATTGATCATCCAATGACACAAACACACCTATTGGATGCACAAGATTGGTTTAAAACCCTCATTGGAAAAGAATAGGCCTAGGGAGGACGAAAATGACCTAAATATTAATTCAATGACACAAACAAACTTATCGGATGCACAAGATTGGTTAAAAACCCTAATTGGACAAGAATAAGCCTAGGGAGGACGAAAATGACCTAATTGATCATCCAATGACACAAACACACCTATTGGATGCACAAGATTGGTTAAAAACCCTAATTGGACAAGAATATGCCTAGGGAGGACGAAAATGACCTAAATATTAATTCAATTAAACAAACAAACTTATTGGATGCACAAGATTGGTTAAAAACCCTAATTGGACAAGAATATGCCTAGGGAGGACGAAAATGACCTAATTGATCATCCAATGACACAAACACACCTATTGGATGCACAAGATTGGTTAGAAACCCTAATTGGACAAGAATATGCCTAGGGAGGACGAAAATGATCTAAATATTAATTCAGTGACACAAACAAACTCATTGGATGCACAAGATTGGTTAAAAACCCTAATTGGACAAGAATAAGCCTAGGGAGGACGAAAATGACCTAATTGATCATCCAATGACACAAACACACCTATTAGATGCACAAGATTGGTTAAAAACCCTAATTGGACAAGAATAAGCCTAGGGAGGACGAAAATGACCTAATTGATCATCCAATGACACAAACACACATATTGGATGCACAAGATTGGTTAAAAATCCTAATTGGACAAGAATATGCCTAAGGAGGACGAAAATGACCTAAATATTAATTCAATGACACAAACAAACTTATCCGATGCACAAGATTGGTTAAAAACCCTAATTGGACAAGAATAAGCCTAGGGAGGACGAAAATGACTTAATTGATTATCCAATGACACAAACACACCTATTAGATGCACAAGATTGGTTAAAAACCCTAATTGGACAAGAATAAGCCTAGGGAGGACGAAAATTACCTAATTGATCATCCAATGACACAAACACACCTATTGGATGCACAAGATTGGTTAAAAACCCTAATTGGACAAGAATATGCCTAGGGAGGACGAAAATGACCTAGTTGATCATCCAATGACACAAACACACCTATTGGATGCACAAGATTGGTTAAAAACCCTAATTGGACAAGCATAAGCCTAGGGAGGACGAAAATGACCTAATTGATCATCCAATGACACAAACACACCTATTAGATGCACAAGATTGGTTAAAAACCCTAATTGGACAAGAATATGCCTAGCGAGGACGAAAATGACCTAATTGATCATCCAATTACACAAATGAACTTATTGGATGCACAAGATTAGTTAAAAACCCTAATTGGACATGAATAAGCCTAGGGATGACGAAAATAACCTAATTGATCATCCAATGACACAAACACACCTATTGGATGCACAAGATTGGTCTAAAACTCTAATTGGACAAGAATATGCCTAGGGAGGACGAAAATGACCTAAATGTTAATCCAATGACACAAATGAACTTATTGGATGCACAAGATTGGTTAAAAACCCTAATCGGACAAGAATAAGCCTAGGGAGGATGAAAATGACCTAAATGTTAATCCAATGACACAACTCAACTTATTGGATGCACAAGATTGGTTAAAACCCTAATTTGACAAGAATAAGCCTAGGGAGGACGAAAATGACCTAATTGATCATCCAATGACACAAACACACCAATTGGATGCACAAGATTCGTTAAAAACCCTAATTGGACAAGAATATGCCTAGGGAGGACGAAAATGACCTAATTGATCATCCAATGACACAAACACACCTATTGGATGCACAAGATTGGTTAAAAACCCTAATTGGACAAGAATATGCCGAGGGAGGACGAAAATAACCTAATTGATCATCCAATGACACAAACACACCTATTGGGTGCACAAGATTGGTTAAAAACCCTAATTGCACAAGAATATGCCTGAGGAGGACGAAAATGACCTAAATGTTAATCCAATGACACAAATGAACTTATTGGATGCACAAGATTGGTTAAAAACCCTAATTGGACAAGAATAAGCCTAGGGAGGACGAAAATGACCTAAATGTTAATCCAATGACACAACTCAACTTATTGGATGCACAAGATTGGTTAAAAACCCTAATTGGACAAGAATAAGCCTAGGGAGGACGAAAATGACCTAATTGATCATCCAATGACACAAACACACCTATTGGACGCACAAGATTGGTTAAAAACCCTAATTGGACAAGAGTATGCCTAGGGAGGACGAAAATGACCTAAATATTAATTCAATGACACAAACAAACTTATCGGATGCACATGATTGGTTAAAAACCTTAATGGGACAAGAATAAGCCTAGGGACGACGAAAACGACATAATTGATCATCCAATGACACAAACACACCTATTAGATGCACAAGATTGGTTAAAAACCCTAATTGGACAAGAATAGGCCTAGGGAGGACGAAAATGACCTAATTGATCATCCAATGACACAAACACACCTATCGGATGCACAAGATTGGTTAAAAACCCTAATTGGACAAGAATATGCCTAGGGAGGACGTAAATGACCTAATTGATCATCCAATGACACAAACACACCTATTGGATGCACAAGATTGGTTAAAAACCCTAATTGGACAAGAATATGCCTAGGGAGGACGAAAATGACCTAAATATTAATTCAATGACACAAACAAACTTATCGGATGAACAAGATTGGTTAAAAATCCTAATTGGACAAGAATAAGCCTAAGGAGGACGAAAATGACCTAATTGATCATCCAATGACACAAACACACCTATTGGATGCACAAGATTGGTTAAAAACCCTAATTGGACAAGAATAAGCCTAGGGAGGACGAAAATAACCTAATTGATCCTCCAATGACACAAACACACCTATTGGATGCACAAGATTGGTCTAAAACTCTAATTGGACAAGAATATGCCTAGGGAGGACGAAAATGACCTAAATGTTAATCCAATGACACAAATGAACTTATTGGATGCACAAGATTGGTTCAAAACCCTAATTGGACAAGAATAAGCCTAGGGAGGACGAAAATGATCTAATTGATCATCCAATGACACAAACACACCTATTGGATGCACAAGATTGGTTAAAAACCCTAATTGGACAAGAATATGCCTAGAGAGGACGAAAATGACCTAATTGATCATCCAATGACACAAATGAACTTATTGGATGCACAAGATTAGTTAAAAACCCTAATTGGACAACAATATGCCTAGGGAGGACGAAAATGACCTAATTGATCATCCAATGACGCAAACACACCTATTGGATGCACAAGATTGGTTAAAAACCCTAATTGGACAAGAATATGCCTAGGGAGGACGAAAATGACCTAAATGTTAATCCAATGACACAAATGAACTTATTGGATGCACAAGATTGGTTAAAAACCCTAATTGGACAAGAATAAGCCTAGGGAGGACGAAAATGACCTAAATGTTAATCCATTGAAACAACTCAATTTATTGGATGCACAAGATTGGTTAAAAACCCTAATTGGACAAGAATAAGCCTAGGGAGGACGAAAATGACCTAATTGATCATCCAATGACACAAACACACCTATTGGATGCACAAGATTGGTTAAAAACCCTAATTAAACAAGAATAAGCCTAGGGAGGACGAAAATGACCTAATTGATCATCCAATGAGACAAACACACCTATTGGATGCAGAAGATTGGTTAAAAACCCTAATTGGACAAGAATATGCCTAGGGAGGACGAAAATGACCTAAATGTTAATCCAATGACACAAATGAACTTATTGGATGCACAAGATTGGTTAAAAACCCTAATTGGACAAGAATAACCATAGGGAGGACGAAAATGACCTAAATGTTAATCCAATGACACAAATGAACTTATTGGATGCACAAGATTGGTTAAAAACCCTAATTGGACAAGAATAAGCCTAGGGAGGACGAAAATGACCTAAATGTTAATCCAATGACACAACTCAACTTATTGGATGCACAAGATTGGTTAAAAACCCTTATTTGTTCAAGAATAAGCCTAGGGAGGACGAAAATGACCTAATTGATCATCCAATGACACAAACACACCTATTGGATGCACAAGATTCGTTAAAAACCCTAATTGGACAAGAATATGCCTAGGGAGGACGAAAATGACCTAATTGATCATCCAATGACAAAACACACCTATTGGATGCACAAGATTCGTTAAAAACCCTAATTGGACAAGAATATGCCTAGGGAGGACGAAAATGACCTAATTGATCATCCAATGACACAAACACACCTATTGGATGCACAAGATTGGTTAAAAACCCTAATTGGACAAGAATAAGCCTAGGGAGGACGAAAATGACCTAATTGATCATCCAATGACACAAACACACCTATTGGATGCACAAGATTGGTTAAAAACCCTAATTGGACAAGAATATGCCTAGGGAGGACGAAAATGACCTAAATATTAATTCAATGACACAAGCAAACTTATCGGATGCACAAGATTGGTTAAAAACCCTAATTGGACAAGAATAAGCCTACGGACAACGAAAATGACCTAATTGATCATCCAATGACACAAACACACCTATTAGATGCACAAGATTGGTTAAAAACCCTAATTGGACAAGAATAAGCCTAGGGAGGACGAAAATGTCCTAATTGATCATCCAATGACACAAACACACCTATTGGATGCACAAGATTGGTCTAAAACTCTAATTGGACAAGAATATGCCTAGGGAGGACGAAAATGACCAAAATGTTAATCCAATGACACAAATGAACTTATTGGATGCACAAGATTGGTTAAAACCCTAATTGGACAAGAATAAGCCTAGGGAGGACGAAAAAGACCTAAATGTTAATCCAATGACACAACTCAACTTATTGGATGCACAAGATTGGTTAAAAACCCTAATTGGACAAGAATAAGCCTAGGGAGGACGAAAATTACCTAATTGATCATCCAATGACACAAACACACCTATTGGATGCACAAGATTGGTTAAAAACCCTAATTGGACAAGAATAAGCCTAGGGAGGACGAAAATGAACTAATTGATCTTCCAATGACACAAACGCACCTATTGGATGCACAAGATTCGTTAAAAACCCTAATTGGACAATAATAAGCCTAGGGAGGACGAAAATAAGCTAATTGATCATCAAATGACACAAATGAACTTATTGGATGCACAACATTAGTTAAAAACCCTAATTGGACAAGAATAAGCCTAGGGAGGACGAAAATAACCGAATTGATCATCCAATGACACAAACACACCTATTGGATGCACAAGATTGGTCTAAAACTCTAATTGGACAAGAATATGCCTAGGGAGGACGAAAATGACCTAAATGTTAATCCAATGACACAAATGAACTTATTGGATGCACAAGATTGGTTAAAAACCCTAATTGGACAAGAATAAGCCTAGGGAGGACGAAAATGACCTAATTGATCATCCAATGACACAAACACACCTATTGGATGCACAAGATTGGTTAAAAACCCTAATTGGACAACAATAATTCTAGGGAGGACGAAAATGACCTAATTGATCATCCATTGCCACAAACACACCTAATGGATGCACAAGATTGGTTAAAAACCCTAATTGGACAAGAATATGCCTAGGGAGGACGAAAATGACCTAATTGGTCATCCAATGACACAAACACACCTATTGGATGCACAAGATTGGTTAAAAACCTTAATTGGACAAGAATAAGCCTAGGGAGGACGAAAATAACCTAATTGATCATCCAATGACACAAACACACCTATTGGATGCACAAGATTGGTTAAAAACCCTAATTGGACAAGAATATGCCTAGGTTGGACGAAAATGACCTAATTGATCATCCAATGACACAAACACACCTATTGGATGCACAAGATTGGTTAAAAACCCTAATTGGACAAGAATATGCCTAGGGAGGACGAAAATGACCTAAATATTAATTCAATGACACAAACAAACTTATCGGATGCACAAGATTGGTTAAAAACCCTAATCGGACAAGAATAAGCCTAGGGAGGACGAAAATGACCTAAATGTTAATCCAATGACACAACTCAACTTATTGGATGCACAAGATTGGTTAAAAACCCTAATTGGACAAGAATAAGCCTAGGGAGGACGAAAATGACCTAATTGATCATCCAATGACACAAACACACCTATTGGATGCACAAGATTGGTTAAAAACCCTAATTGGACAAGAGTATGCCTAGGGAGGACGAAAATGACCTAAATATTAATTCAATGACACAAACAAACTTATCGGATGCACATGATTGGTTAAAAACCTTAATGGGACAAGAATAAGCCTAGGGACAACGAAAACGACCTAATTGATCATCCAATGACACAAACACACCTATTGGATGCACAAGATTGGTTAAAAACCCTAATTGGACAAGAATATGCCTAGGGAGAACGAAAATGACCTAATTGATCATCCAATGACACAAACATACCTATTGGATGCACAAGATTGGTTAAAAACCCTAATTGGACAAGAATAAGCGTAGGGAGGACGAAAATGACCTAAATGTTAATCCAATGACACAAATGAACTTATTGGATGCACAAGATTGGTTAAAAACCCTAATTGGACAAGAATAAGCCTAGGGAGGACGAAAATGACCTAAATGTTAATCCAATGACACAACTCAACTTATTGGATGCACAAGATTGGTTAAAAACCCTAATTGGACAAGAATAAGCCTATGGAGGACGAAAATGACCTAATTGATCATCCAATGACACAAACACACATATTGGATGTACAAGATTGGTTAAAACCCTAATTGGACAAGAATAAGCCTAGGGAGGACGAAAATGACCTAAATGTTAATCCAATGACACAACTCAACTTATTGGATGCACAAGATTGGTTAAAAACCCTAATTGGACAAGAATAAGCCTAGGGAGGACGAAAATGACCTAATTGATCATCCAATGACACAAACACACCTATTGGATGCACAAGATTGGTTAAAAACCCTAATTGGACAAGAGTATGCCTAGGGAGGACGAAAATGACATAAATATTAATTCAATGACACAAACAAACTTATCGGATGCACATGATTGGTTAAAAACCTTAATGGGACAAGAATAAGCCTAGGGACGACGAAAACGACCTAATTGATCATCCAATGACGCAAACACACCTATTAGATGCACAAGATTGGTTAAAAACCCTAATTGGACAAGAATAGGCCTAGGGAGGACGAAAATGACCTAATTGATCATCCAATGACACAAACACACCTATTGGATGCACAAGATTGGTTAAAAACCCTAATTGGAAAAGAATATGCCTAGGGAGGACGTAAATGACCTAATTGATCATCCAATGACACAAACACACCTATTGGATGCACAAGATTGGTTAAAAACCCTAATTGGACAAGAATATACCTAGGGAGGACGAAAATGACCTAAATATTAATTCAATGACACAAACAAACTTATCGGATGCACAAGATTGGTTAAAAACCCTAATTGGACAAGAATAAGCCTAGGGAGGACGAAAATGACCTAATTGATCATCCAATGACACAAACACACCTATTAGATGCACAAGATTGGTTAAAAACCCTAATTGGAAAAGAATAAGCCTAGGGAGGACGAAAATGACCTAATTGATCATCCAATGACACAAACACACCTATTGGATGCACAAGATTGGTCTAAAACTCTAATTGGACAAGAATATGCCTAGGGAGGACGAAAATGACCTAAATGTTAATGCAATGACACAAACACACCTATTGGATGCACAAGATTGGTTAAAAACCCTAATTGGACAAGAATAAGCCTAGGGAGGACGAAAATGACCTAATTGATCATCCAATGACACAAACACACCTATTAGATGCACAAGATTGGTTAAAAACCCTAATTGGACTAGAATAAGCCTAGGGAGGACGAAAATGACCTAATTGATCATCCAATGACACAAACACACCTATTGGATGCACAAGATTGGTTAAAAACCCTAATTGGACAAGAATATGCCTAGGGAGGACGAAAATGACCTAATTGATCATCCAATGACACAAACACACCTATTGGATGCACAAGATTGGTTAAAAACCCTAATTGGACAAGAATATGCCTAGGGAGGACGAATATGACCTAAATGTTAATCCAATAACACAAATGAACTTATTGGATGCAAAAGATTGGTTAAAAACCCTAATTGGACAACAATAAGCCTAGGGAGAACGAAAATGACCTAAATCTTAATCCAATGACACAACTCAACTTATTGGATGCACAAGATTGGTTAAAAACCCTAATTGGACAAGAATAAGCCTAGGGAGGACGAAAATGACCTAATTGATCATCCAATGACACAAACACACCTATTGGATGCACAAGATTGGTTAAAAACCCTAATTGGTCAAGAATAAGCCTAGGGAGGACGAAAATGACCTAATTGATCATCCAATGACACAAACACACCTATTGGAGGCACAAGATTGGTTAAAAACCCTAATTGGACAAGAATAAGCCTAGGGAGGACGAAAATGACCTAATTGATCATCCAATGACACAAACACACATATTGGATGCACAAGATTGGTTAAAAATCCTAATTGGACAAGAATATGCCTAGGGAGGACGAAAATGACCTAAATATTAATTCAATGACACAAACAAACTTATCAGATGCACAAGATTGGTTAAAAACCCTAATTGGACAAGAATATGCCTAGGGAGGACGAAAATGACCTAATTGATCATCCAATGACACAAACACACCTATTGGATGCACAAGATTGGTTAAAAACCCTAATTGGACAAGAATACGCGTAGGGAGAACGAAAATGACCTAAATGTTAATCCAATGACACAACTCAACTTATTGGATGCACAAGATTGGTTAAAAACCCTAATTGGACAAGAATAAGCCTAGGGAGGACGAAAATGACCTAATTGATCATCCAATGACACAAACACACCTATTGGATGCACAAGATTGGTTAAAAACCCTAATTGGACAAGAATAAGCCTAGGGAGGACGAAAATGACCTAATTGATCATCCAATGACACAAACACACCTATTAGATGCACAAGATTGGTTAAAAACCCTAATTGGACAAGAATATGCCTAGGGATGACGAAAATGACCTAAATATTAATTCAATGACACAAACAAAGTTAATGGATGCACAAGATTGGTTAAAAACCTTAATTGGACAAGAATAAGCCTAGGGAGGACGTAAATGACCTAATTGATCATCCAATGTCCCAAACAAACCTATTGGATGCACAAGATTGGTTAAAAACCCTAATTGGACAAGAATAAGCCTAGGGAGGACGAAAAAGACCTAATTGATCATCCAATGACACAAACACACCTATTGGATGCACAAGATTGGTTAAAAACCCTAATTGGACAAGAATAAGCCTAGGGAGGACGAAAACGACCTAATTGATCATCTATTGCCACAAACACACCTATTGGATGCACAAGATTGGTTAAACACCTATTGGTTGCACAAGATTGGTTAAAAACCCTAATTGGACAAGAATAAGCCTAGGGAGGACGAAAATAATCTAATTGATCATCCAATGACACATACACACCTATTGGATGCACAAGATTGGTTAAAAACCCTAATTGGACAAGAATATGCCTAGGGAGGACGAAAATGACCTAAATGTTAATCCAATGACACAAATAAATTTATTGGATGCACTAGATTGGTTAGAAACCCTAATTGGACAAGAATAAGCCTAGGGAGGACGAAAATGACCTAATTGATCATCCAATGACACAAACACACCTATTGGATGCACAAGATTGGTTAAAAACCCTAATTGGACAAGAATAAGCCTAGGGAGGACGAAAACGACCTAATTGATCATCTATTGCCACAAACACACCTATTGGATGCACAAGATTGGTTAAACACCTATTGGTTGCACAAGATTGGTTAAAAACCCTAATTGGACAAGAATAAGCCTAGGGAGGACGAAAATAATCTAATTGATCATCCAATGACACATACACACCTATTGGACGCACAAGATTGGTTAAAAACCCTAATTGGACAAGAATATGCCTAGGGAAGACGAAAATGACCTAAATATTAATTCAATGACACAAACAAACTTATCGGATGCACAAGATTGGCTAAAAACCCTAATTGGACAAGAATAAGCCTAGGGAGGACGAAAATGACCTAATTGATCATCCAATGACACAAACACACCTATAGGATGCAGAAGATTGGTTAAAAACCCTAACTAGACAAGAATATGCCTAGGGAAGACGAAAATGACCTAAATATTAATTCAATGACACAAACAAACTGATCGGATGCACAAGATTGGTTAAAAACCCTAATTGGACAAGAATAAGCCTAGGGAGGACGAAAATGACCGAATTGATCATCCAATGACGCAAACACACCTATTAGATGCACAAGATTGGTTAAAAACCCTAATTGGACAAGAATAAGCCTAGGGAGGACGAAAATGACCTAATTGATCATCCAATGACACAAACACACCTATTGGATGCACAAGATTGGTTAAAAACCCTAATTGGACAAGAATATGCCTAGGGAGGACGAAAATGACCTAATTGATCATCCAATGACACAAACAAACCTATTGGATGAACAAGATTGGTTAAAAACCCTAATTGGACAAGAATATGCCTAGGGAGGACGAAAATGACCTAATTGATCATCCAATGACACAAACACACCTATTGGATGCACAAGATTGGTTAAAAACCCTAATTGGACAAGATAAAGCCTAGGGAGGACGAAAATGACCTAATTGATCATCCAATGACACAAACACACCTATTGGATGCACAAGATTGGTTAAAAACCCTAATTGGACAAGAATATGCCTAGGGAGGACGAAAATGACCTAATTGATCATCCAATGACACAAATGAACTTATTGGATGCACAAGATTAGTTAAAAACCCTAATTGGACAAGAATAAGCCTAGGGAGGACGAAAATAACCTAATTGATCATCCAATGACACAAACACACCTATTGGATGCACAAGATTGGTCTAAAACTCTAATTGGACAAGAATATGCCTAAGGAGGACGAAAATGACCTAAATGTTAATCCAATGACACAACTCAACTTATTGGACGCACATGATTGGTTAAAAACCATTATTGGACAAGAATAAGCCTAGGGAGGACGAAAATGACCTAATTGATCATCCAATGACACAAGCACACCTATTGGATGCACAAGATTTGTTAAAAACCCTGATTGGACAAGAATAAGCCTAGGGAGGACGAAAATGACCTAAATGTTATTCCAATGCACAACTCAACTTATTGGATGCACAATATTGGTTAAAAACCCTAATTGGGCAAGAATAAGCCTAGGGAGGACGAAAATGACCTAATTGATCATCCAATGACAGAAACACACCTATTGGATGCACAAGATTGGTTAAAAACCCTAATTGGACAAGAATAAGCCTAGGGAGGACGAAAATGACCTAAATGTTAATCCAATGACACAACTCAACTTATTGGAAGCACAAGATTGGTTAAAAACCCTAATTGGATAAGAAATAAGCATAGGGAGGACTAAAATGACCTAATTGATCATCCAATGACACAAACACACCTATTGGATGCACAAGATCGGTTAAAAACCCTAATTGGACAAGAATAAGCCTAGGGAGGACGAAAATGACCTAATTGATCATCCAATGACACAAACACACCTATTGGATGCACAAGATTGGCTAAAAACCCTAATTGGTCAAGAATATGCCTACGGAGGACGAAAATGACCTAAATGTTAATCCAATGACACAAATGAACGTATTGGATGCACAAGATTGGTTAAAAACCCTAATTGGACAAGAATATGCCTAGGTAGGACGAAAATGACCTAAATGATCATCCAATGACACAAAAACACCTATTGCATGCACAAGATTGGTTAAAAACCCTAATTGGACAAGAATATGCCTAGGGAGGACGAAAATGACCTAATTGATCATCCAATGACACAAACACACCTATTGGATGCACAAGATTGGTTAAAAACCCTAATTGGACAAGAATAAGCGTAGGGAGAACGAAAATGACCTAAATGTTAATCCAATGACACAACTCAACTTATTGGATGCACAAGATTGGTTAAAAACCATAATTGGACAAGAATAAGCCTAGGGAGGACGAAAATGACCTAATTGATCATCCAATGACACAAACACACCTATTGGATGCACAAGATTGGTTAAAAATCCTAATTGGACAAGAATATGCCTAGGGAGGACGAAACTGACCTAAATTGATCATCCAATGACACAAATGAACTTATTGGATGCACAAGATTGGTTAAAAACCCTAATTGGACAAGAATAAGCCTAGGGAGGACGAAAATGACCTAATTGATCATCCAATGACACAAACACACCTATTGGATGCACAAGATTGGTTAAAAACCCTAATTGGACAAGAATAAGCCTAGGGAGGATGAAAATAACTTAATTGATCATCCAATGACACAAACCCACCTATTGGATGCACAAGATTGGTTAAAAACCCTAATTGGACAAGAATATGTCTAGGGAGGACGAAAATGACCTAAATGTTAATCCAATGACACAAACACACCTATTGGATGCACAAGATTGGTTAAAAACCCTAATTGGACAATAATATGCCTAGGGAGGACGAAAATGAACTAAATGTTAATCCAATGACACAAATGAACTTATTGGATGCACAAGATTGGTTAAAAACCCTAATTGGACAAGAATAAGCCTAGGGAGGACGAAAATGACCTAATTGATCATCCAATGACACAAACACACCTATTGGATGCACAAGATTGGTTAAAAACCCTAATTGGACAAGAATATGCCTAGGGAGGACGAAAATGACCTTAATATTAATTCAATGACACAAACAAAGTTATTGGATGCACAAGATTGGTTAAAAACCCTAATTGGACAAGAATAAGCCTAGGGAGGATGTAAATGACCTAATTGATCATCCAATGACACAAACACACCTATTGGATGCACAAGATTGGTTAAAAACCCTAATTGGACAAGAATATGCCTAGGGAGGACGAAAATGACCTAATTGGTCATCCAATGACACAAATGAACTTATTGGATGCACAAGATTAGTTAAAAACCCTAATTGCACAAGAATAAGCCTAGGGAGGACGAAAATAACCTAATTGATCATCCAATGACACAAACACACCTATTGGATGCACAAGATTGGTCTAAAACTCTAATTGGACAAGAATATGCCTAGGGAGGACGAAAATGACCTAAATGTTAATCCAATGACACAAATGAACTTATTGGATGCACAAGATTGGTTAAAAACCCTAATTGGACAAGAATAAGCCTATGGAGGACGAAAATGACCTAATTGATCATCCAATGATACAAACACACCTATTGGGGGCACAAGATCGGTTAAAAACCCTAATTGGACAAGAATAAGCATAGGGAGGACGAAAATGACCTAATTGATCATCCAATGACACAAACACACCTATTGGATGCACAAGATTGGTTAAAAACCCTAATTGGACAAGAATATGCCAAGGGAGGACGAAAATGACCTAATTGATCATCCATTGCCACAAACACACCTATTGGATGCACAAGATTGATTAAAAACCCTAATTGGACAAGAATATGCCTAGGGAGGACGAAAATGACCTAAATATTAATTCAAGGACACAAACAAAGTTATTGGATGCACAAGATTGGTTAAAAACCCTAATTGGACAAAAATAAGCCTAGGGAGGACGAAAATGACCTAAATGTTAATCCAATGACACAACTCAACTTATTGGATGCACAAGATTGGTTAAAAACCCTAATTGGACAAGAATAAGCCTAGGGAGGACGAAAATGACCTAATTGATCATCCAATGACACAAACACACCTATTGGATGCACAAGATTGGTTAAAAACCCTAATTGGACAAGAATATGCCTAGGGAGGACGAAAATGACCTAATTGATCATCCAATGACACAAACACACCTATTGGATGCACAAGATTGGTTAAAAACCCTAATTGGACAAGAATATGCATAGGGAAGACGAATATGACCTAAATGTTAATCCAATAACACAAATGAACTTATTGGATGCACAAGATTGGTTAAAAACCCTAATTGGACAAGAATAAGCCTAGGGAGAACGAAAATGACCTAAATGTTAATCCAATGACACAACTCAACTTATTGGATGCACAAGATTGGTTAAAAACCCTAATTGGACAAGAATAAGCCTAGGGAGGACGAAAATAACCTAATTGATCATCCAATGACACAAACACACCTATTGGATGCACAAGATTGGTTAAAAACCCTAATTGGACAAGAATATGCCTAGGGAGGACGAAAATGACCTAAATGTTAATCCAATGACACAAATGAACTTATTGAATGCACAAGATTGGTTAAAAACCCTAATTGGACAAGAATAAGCCTAGGGAGGACGGAAATGACCTAAATGTTAATCCAATGACACAACTCAACTTATTGGATGCACAAGATTGGTTAAAAACCCAAATTGGACAAGAATAAGCCTAGGGAGGACGAAAATGACCTAATTGATCATCCAATGACACAAACACACCTATTGGATGCACAAGATCGGTTAAAAACCCTAATTGGACAAGAATAAGCCTAGGGAGGACGAAAATGACCTAATTGATCATCCAATGACACAAACACACCTATTGGATGCACAAGATGGGTTAAAAACCCTAATTGGACAAGAATATGCCTAGGGAGGACGAAAATCACCTAAATGTTAATCCAATGACACAAATGAACTTATTAGATGTACAAGATTGGTTCAAAACCCTAATTGGACAAGAATAAGTCTAGGGAGGACGAAAATGACCTAATTGATCATCCAATGACACAAACACACCTATTGGACGCACAAGATTGTTCTAAAACTCTAATTGGACAAGATAATACCTAGGGAGGACGAAAATGACCTAAATGTTAATCCAATGACACAAATGAACGTATTGGAGGCACAAGATTGGTTAAAAACCCTAATTGGACAAGAATAAGCCTAGGGAGGACGAAAATGACCTAATTGATCATCCAATGACACAAACACACCTATTGGATGCACAAGATTGGTTAAAAACCCTAATTGGACAAGAATATGCCTAGGGAGGATGAAAATGACCTAAATGTTAATCCAATGACACAACTCAACTTATTGGATGCACAAGATTGGTTAAAAACCCTAATTGGACAAGAATAAGCCTAGGGAGGACGAAAATGACCTAATTGATCATCCAATGACACAAACACACCTATTAGATGCACAAGATTGGTTAAAAACCCTAATTGGACCAGAATAAGCCTAGGGAGGACGAAAATTACCTAATTGATCATCCAATGACACAAACACACCTATTGGATGCACAAGATTGGTTAAAAACCCTAATTGGACAAGAATATGCCTAGGGAGGACGAAAATGACATAAATGTTAATCCAATGACACAAATGAACTTATTGGATGCACAAGATTGGTTAAAAACCCTAATTGGACAAGAATAAGCCTAGGGAGGACGAAAATTACCTAATTGATCATCCAATGACACAAACACACCTATTGGATGCACAAGATTGGTTAAAAACCCTAATTGGACAAGAATATGCCTAGGGAGGGCGAAAATGACCTAAATGTTAATCCAATGACACAAATGAACTTATTGGATGCACAAGATTGGTTAAAAACTCTAATTGGACAAGAATAAGCCTATGGAGGACGAAAATTACCTAAATGTTAATCCAATGACACAACTCAACTTATTGGATGCACAAGATTGGTTAAAAACCCTAATTGGACAAGAATAAGCCTAGGGAGGACGAAAATGACCTAATTGATCATCCAATGACACAAACACACCTATTGGATGCACAAGATTGGTTAAAAACCCTAATTGGACAAGAATAAGCCTAGGGATGACGAAAATGACCTAAATGTTAATCCAATGACACAACTCAACTTATTGGATGCACAAGATTGGTTAAAAACCCTAATTGGACAAGAATAAGCCTAGGGAGGACGAAAATGACCTAATTGATCATCCAATGACACAAACACACCTATTGGATGCACAAGATTGGTTAAAAACTCTAATTGGACAATAATATGCCTAGGGAGGACGAAAATGACCTAAATATTAATTCAATGACACAAACAAACTTATCGGATGCACAAGATTGGTTAAAAACCCTAATTGGACAAGAATAAGCCTAGGGACGACGAAAATGACCTAATCGATCATCCAATGACACAAACACACCTATTAGATGCACAAGATTGGTTAAGAACCCTAATTGGACAAGAATAAGCCTAGGGATGACGAAAATGACCTAAATGTTAATCCAATGACACAACTCAACTTATTGGATGCACAAGATTGGTTAAAAACCCTAATTGGACAAGAATAAGCCTAGGGAGGACGAAAATGACCTAATTGATCATCCAATGACACAAACACACCTATTGGATGCACAAGATTGGTTAAAAACTCTAATTGGACAAGAGTATGCCTAGGGAGGACGAAAATGACCTAATTATTAATTCAATGACACAAACAAACTTATCGGATGCACAAGATTGGTTAAAAACCTTAATTGGACAAGAATAAGCCTAGGGAGGACGAAAATGACCTAATTGATCATCCAATGACACAAACACACCTATTGGTTGCACAAGATTGGTTAAAAATCCTAATTGGACAAGAATATGCCTAGGGAGGACGAAAATGACCTAAATATTAATTCAATGACACAAACAAACTTATCAGATGCACAAGATTGGTTAAAAACCCTAATTGGACAAGAATAAGCCTAGGGAGGACGAAAATGACTTAATTGATCATCCAATGACACAAACACACCTATTAGATGCACAAGATTGGTTAAAAACCCTAATTGGACAAGAATAAGCCTAGGGAGGACGAAAATTACCTAATTGATCATCCAATGAGACAAACACACCTATTGGATGCACAAGATTGGTTAAAAACCCTAATTGGACAAGAATATGCCTAGGGAGGACGAAAATGACCTAATTGATCATCCAATGACACAAACACACCTATTGGATGCACAAGATTGGTTAAAAACCCTAATTGGACAAGCATAAGCCTAGGGAGGACAAAAATGACCTAAGTGATCATCCAATGACACAAACACACCTATTGGATGCACAAGATTGGTTAAAAACCCTAATTGGACAAGAATATGCCTAGGGAGGACGTAAATGACCTAATTGATCATCCAATGACACAAATACACCTTTTTGATGCACAAGATTGGTTAAAAACCCTAATTGGACAAGAATAAGCCTAGGGAGGACGAAAATTACCTAATCGATCATCCAATGACACAAACACACCTATTGGATGCACAAGATTGGTTAAAAACCCTAATTGGACAAGAATATGCCTAGGGAGGACGAAAATGACCTAAATGTTAATCCAATGACACAAATGAACTTATTGGATGCACAAGATTGGTTAAAAACCCTAATTGGACAAGAATAAGCCTAGGGAGGACGAAAATGACCTAAATGTTAATCCAATGACACAACTCAACTTATTGGATGCAAAAGATTGGTTAAAAACCCTAATTGGACAAGAATAAGCCTATGGAGGGCGAAAATGACCTAATTGATCATCCAATGACACAAACACACCTATTGGATGCACAAGATTGGTTAAAAACCCTAATTGGACAAGAATAAGCCTAGGGAGGACGAAAATGACCTAAATGTTAATCCAATGACACAACTCAACTTATTGGATGCACAAGATTGGTTAAAAACCCTAATTGGACAAGAATAAGCCTAGGGAGGACGAAAATGACCTAATTGATCATCCAATGACACAAACACACCTATTGGATGCACAAGATTGGTTAAAAACCCTAATTGGACAAGAATATGCCTAGGGAGAACGAAAATGACCTAATTGATCATCAAATGACACAAACATACCTATTGGATGCACAAGATTGGTTAAAAACCCTAATTTGACAAGAATAAGCGTAGGGAGGACGAAAATAACCTAATTGATCATCCAATGACACAGACACACCTATTGGATGCACAAGATTGGTTAAAAACCCTAATTGGACAAGAATATGCCTAGGGAGGACGAAAATGACCTAATTGATCATCCAATGACACAAATGAACTTATTTGATGCACAAGATTAGTTAAAAACCCTAATTGGACAAGAATAAGCCTAGGGATGACGAAAATAACCTAATTGATCATCCAATGACACAAACACACCTATTGGATGCACAAGATTGGTCTAAAACTCTAATTGGACAAGAATATGCCTAGGGAGGACGAAAATGACCTAAATGTTAATCCAATGACACAAATGAACTTATTGGATGCACAAGATTGGTTAAAAACCCTAATTGGACAAGAATAAGCCTAGGGAGGACGAAAATGACCTAAAAGTTAATCCAATGACACAACTCAACTTATTGGAAGCACAAGATTGGTTAAAAACCCTAATTGGGAAAGAATAAGCCTAGGGAGGATGAAAATGACCTAATTGATCATCCAATGACACAAACACACCTATTGGATGCACAAGATTGGTTAAAAACCCTAATTGGACAAGAATAAGCCTAGGGAGGTCGAAAATGACCTAAATGTTAATCCAATGACACAACTCAACTTATTGGATGCACAAGATTGGTTAAAAACCCTAATTGGACAAGAATAAGCCTAGGGAGGACGAAAATAACCTAATTGATCATCCAATGACACAAACACACCTATTGGATGCACAAGATTCGTTAAAAACCCTAATTGGACAAGAATATGCCTAGGGAGGACAAAAATGACCTAATTGATCATCCAATGACAAAAACACACCTATTGGATGCACAAGATTGGTTAAAAACCCTAATTGGACAAGAATATGCCTAGGGAGGATGAAAATGGCCTAATTGATCATCCAATGACACAAACACACCTATTGGATGCACAAGATTGGTTAAAAACCCTAATTGGACAAGAATATGCCTAGGGAAGACGAAAATGACCTAATTGATCATCCAATGACACAAACACACCTATTGGATGCACAAGATTGGTTAAAAACCCTAATTGGACAAGAATAAGCCTATGGAGGACGAAAATGACCTAATTGATCATCCAATGACACAAACACACCTATTGGATGCACAAGATTGGTTAAAAACCCTAATTGGACAAGAATAAGCCTAGGGAGGACAAAATGACCTAAATGTTAATCCAATGACACAACTCAACTTATTGGATGCACAAGATTGGTTAAAAACCCTAATTGGACAAGAATAAGCCTAGGGAGGACGAAAATGACCTAATTGATCATCCAATGACACAAACACACCTATTGGATGCACAAGATTGGTTAAAAACCCTAATTGGACAAGAATATGCTTAGGGAGGACGAAAATGACCCAAATATTAATTCAATGACACAAACAAACTTATTGGATGCACAAGATTGGTTAAAAACCCTAATTGGACAAGAATAAGCCTAGGGAGGACGAAAATGACCTAATTGATCATCCAATGACACAAACACACCTATTGGATGCACAAGATTGGTTAAAAACCCTAATTGGACAAGAATAAGCCTAGGGAGGATGGATATGACCTAAATGTTAATCCAATGACACAAATGAACTTATTGGATGCACAAGATTGGTTAAAAACCCTAATTGGACAAGAATAAGCCTAGGGAGAACGAAAATGACCTAAATGTTAATCCAATGACACAACTCAACTTATTAAATGCACAAGATTGGTTAAAAACCCTAATTGGACAAGAATATGCCTAGGGAGGACGAAAATGACCTAAATGTTAATCCAATGACACAAATGAACTTATTGGATGCACAAGATTGGTTAAAAACCCTAATTGGACAAGAATACGCCTAGGGAGGACGAAAATGACCTAAATATTAATTCAATGACACAAACAAATTTATTGGATGCACAAGATTGGTTAAAAACCCTAATTGGACAAGAATAAGCCTAGGGAGGACGAAAATGACCTAATTGATCATCCAATGACACAAACACACCTATTGGATGCACAAGATTGGTTAAAAACCCTAATTGGACAAGAATAAGCCTAGGGAGGACGAAAATGACCTAATTGATCATCCAATGACACAAACACACCTATTGGATGCACAAGATTGGTTAAAAACCCTAATTGGACAAGAATAAGCCTAGGGAGGACGAAAATGACCTAATTGATCATCCAATGACACAAACACATCTATTGGAAGCACAAGATTGGTTAGAAACCCTAGTTGGACAAGAATATGCCTAGGGAGGACGAAAATGACCTAATTGATCATCCAATGACACAAATGAACTTATTGGATGCACAAGATTGCTTAAAAACCCTAATTGGACAAAAATAAGCATAGAAAGGACGAAAATGACCTAATTGATCATCCAATGACACAAACACACCTATTGGATGCACAAGATTGGTTAAAAACCCTAATTGGACAAGAATAAGCCTAGGGAGGACGAAAATGACCTAATTGATCATCCAATGACACAAACACACCTATTGGATGCACAAGATTGGTTAAAAACCCTAATTGGACAAGAATAAGCCTAGGGAGGACGAAAATGACCTAATTGATCATCCAATGACACAAACACACCTATTGGATGCACAAGATTGGTTAAAAACCCTAATTGGACAAGAATATGCCAAGGGAGGACGAAAATGACCTAAATATTAATTCAATGACATAAAGAAACTTTTTGGATGCACAAGATTGGTTAAAAACCCTAATTGGACCAGAATAAGCCTAGGGAGGACGAAAATGACCTAATTGATCATCCAATGACATAAACAAAGTTATTGGATGCACAAGATTGGTTAAAAACCCTAATTGGACAAGAATAAGCCTAGGGAGGAAGAAAATGACCTAATTGATCATCCAATGACACAAACACACCTATTGGATGCACAAGATTGGTTAAAAACCCTAATTGGACAAGAATAAGCCTAGGGAGGACGAAAATGACCTAATTGATCATCCAATGACACAAACACACCTATTGGATGCACAAGATTGGTTAAAAACCCTAATTGGACAAGAATATGCCTAGGGAGGATGAAAATGACCTAATTGATCATCCAATGACACAAACACACCAATTGGATGCACAAGATTCGTTAAAAACCCTAATTGGACAAGAATATGCATAGGGAGGTCGAAAATGACCTAATTGATCATCCAATGACACAAACACACCTATTGGATGCACAAGATTGGTTAAAAACCCTAATTGGACAAGAATATGCCTAGGGAGGACGAAAATGACCTAATTGATCATCCAATGACACAAACACACCTATTGGATGCACAAGATTGGTTAAAAACCCTAACTTGACAAGAATATGCCTAGGGAGGACGAAAATGACCTAATTGATCATCCAATGACACAAACACACCTATTGGATGCACAAGATTGGTTAAAAACCCTAATTTGACAAGAATATGCCTAGGGAGGACGAATATGACCTAAATGTTAATCCAATAACTCAAATGAACTTATTGGATGCACAAGATTTGTTAAAAACCCAAATTGGACAAGAATAATCCTAGGGAGAACGAAAATGACCTAAATGTTAATCCAATGACACAACTCAACTTATTGGATGCACAAGATTGGTTAAAAACCCTAATTGGACAAGAATAAGCCTAGGGAGGACGAAAATGACCTAATTGATCATCCAATGACACAAACACACCTATTGGATGCACAAGATTGGTTAAAAACCCTAATTGGACAAGAATATGCCTAGGGAGGACGAAAATGACCTAAATATTAATTCAATGACACAAACAAAGTTATTGGATGCAAAGATTGGTTAAAAACCCTAATTGGACAAGAATAAGCCTAGGGAGGACGAAAATGACCTAATTGATCATCCAATGACACAAACACACCTATTGGATGCACAAGATTGGTTAAAAACCCTAATTGGACAAGAATAAGCCTAGGGAGGACGAAAATGACCTAATTGATCATCCAATGACACAAACACACCTATTGGATGCACAAGATTGGTTAAAAACCCTAATTGGACAAGAATATGCCTAGGGAGGACGAAAATGACCTAAATATTAATTCAATGACACAAACAAAGTTATTGGATGCACAAGATTGATTAAAAACCCTAATTTGACAAGAATAAGTGTAGGTAGGATGAAAATGACCTAATTGATCATCCAATGACACAAACACACCTATTGGATGCACAAGATTGGTTAAAAACCCTAATTGGACAAGAATAAGCCTAGGGAGGACGAAAATGACCTAATTGATCATCCAATGACACAAACACACCTATTGGATGCACAAGATTGGTTAAAAACCCTAATTGGACAAGAATAAGCCTAGGGAGGACAACAATGACCTAATTGATCATCCAATGACACAAACACACCTATTGGATGCACAAGAATGGTTAAAAACCCTAATTGGACAAGAATAAGCCTAGGGAGGACGAAAATGACCTAATTGATCATCCAATGACACAAACACACCTATTGGATGCACAAGATTGGTTAAAAACCCTAATTGGACAAGAATAAGCCTAGGGAGGACGAAAATGACCTAATTGATCATCCAATGACACAAACACACCTATTGGATGCACAAGATTGGTTAAAAACCCTAATTGGACAAGAATATGCCTAGGGAGGACGAAAATGACCTAAATGTTAATCCAATGACACAACTCAACCTATTGGATGCACAAGATTGGTTAAAAACCCTAATTGGACAAGAATAAGCCTAGGGAGGACGATAAATGACCTAATTGATCATCCAATGACACAAACACACCTATTGGATGCACAAGATTGGTTAAAAACCCTAATTGGACAAGAATAAGCCTAGGGAGGACGAAAATGACCTAATTGATCATCCAATGACACAAACACACCTATTGGATGCACAAGATTGGTTAAAAACCCTAATTGGACAAGAATAAGCCTAGGGAGGACGAAAATGACCTAAATGTTAATCCAATGACACAACTCAACTTATTGGATGCACAAGATTGGTTAAAAACCCTAATTGGACAAGAATAAGCCTAGGGAGGACGAAAATAACTTAACTGATCATCCAATGACACAAACACACCTATTGGATGCACAAGATTGGTTAAAAACCCTAATTGGACAAGAATATGCCTAGGGAGGATGAAAATGACCTAATTGATCATCCAATGACACAAATGAACTTATTGGATGCACAAGATTAGTTAAAAACCCTAATTGGACAAGAATAAGCCTAGGGAGGACGAAAATAACCTAATTGATCATCCAATGACACAAACTTACCTATTGGATGCACAAGATAGGTTATAAACCCTAATTGGACAAGAATATGCCTAGGGAGTACGAAAATGACCTAATTGATCATCCAATGACACAAATGAACTTATTGGATGCACAAGATTAGTTAAAAACCCTAATTGGACAAGAATAAGCCTAGGGAGGACGAAAATAACCTAATTGATCATCCAATGACACAAACACACCTATTGGATGCACAAGATTGGTCTAAAACTCTAATTGGACAAGAATATGCCTAGGGAGGACGAAAATGACCTAAATGTTAATCCAATGACACAACTCAACTTATTGGATGCACAAGATTGGTTAAAAACCCTGATTGGACAAGCATAAGCCTAGGGAGGACGAAAATGACCTAAATGTTAATCCAATGCACAACTCAACTTATTGGATGCACAAGACTGGTTAAAAACCCTAATTGGGCAAGAATAAACCTAGGGAGGACGAAAATGACCTAATTGATCCTCCAATGATAGAAACACACCTATTGGATGCACAAGATTGGTTAAAAACCCTAATTGGACAAGAATAAGCCTAGGGAGGACGAAAATGACCTAAATGTTAATCCAATGACACAACTCAACTTATTGGATGCACAAGATTGGTTAAAAACCCTAATTGGACAAGAATAAGCCTAGGGAGGACGAAAATGACCTAATTGATCATCCAATGACACAAACACACCTATTGGATGCACATGATCGGTTAAAAACCCTAATTGGTCAAGAATAAGCCTAGGGAGGACGAAAATGACCTAATTGATCATCCGATGACACAAACACACCTATTGGATGCACAAGATTGGTTTAAAACCCTAATTGGACAAGAATATGCCTAGGGAGGACGAAAATGACCTAATTGATCATCCAATGACACAAACAAACCTATTGGATGCACAAGATTGGTTAAAAACCCTAATTGGACAAGAATAAGCCTAGGGAGGACGAAAATGACCTAAATGTTAATCCAATGACACAACTCAACTTATTGGATGCACAAGATTGGTTAAAAACCCTAATGGGACAAGAATATGCCTAGGGAGGACAAAAATCACCTAATTGATCATCCAATGACACAAACACACCTATTGGATGAACAAGATTGGTTAAAAACCCTAATTGGACAAGAATATGCCTAGGGAGGACGAAAATGACCTAAATATTAATTCAATGACACAAACAAAGTTATTGGATGCACAAGATTGGTTAAAAACCCTAATTGGACAAGAATAAGCCTAGGGAGGACGAAAATGACCTAATTGATCATCCAATGACACAAACACACCTATTGGATGCACAAGATTGGTTAAAAACCCTAATTGGACAAGAATATACCTAGGGAGGACGAAAATGACCTAAATATTAATTCAATGACACAAACAAAGTTTTTGGATGCACAAGATTGGTTAAAAACCCTAATTGGACAAGAATGAGCCTAGGGAGAACGAAAATGACCTAAATGTTAATCCAATGACACAACTCAACTTATTGGATGCACAAGATTGGTTAAAAACCCTAATTGGACAAGAATAAGCCTAGGGAGGACGAAAATGACCTAATTGATCATCCAATGACACAAACACACCTATTGGATGCACAAGATTGGTTAAAAACCCTAACTGGACAAGAATAAGCCTAGGGAGGAAGAAAATAACTTAATTGACCATCCAATGACACAAACACACCTATTGGATGCACAAGATTGGTTAAAAACCCTAATTGGACAAGAATATGCCTAGGGAGGACGAAAATGACCTAAATGTTAATCCAATGACATAAACAAACTTATTGGATGCACAAGATTGGTTAAAAACCCTAATTGGACAAGAATAAGCCTAGGGAGGACGAAAATGACCTAATTGATCATCCAATGACACAAACACACCTATTGGATGCACAAGATTGGTTAAAAACCCTAATTGGACAAGAATAAGCCTAGGGAGGACGAAAATGACCTAATTGATCATCCAATGACACAAACACACCTATTGGATGCACAAGATTGGTTAAAAACCCTAATTGGACAAGAAGAAGCCTAGGGAGAACGTAAATGACCTAAATGTTAATCCAATGACACAACTCAACTTATTGGATGCACAAGATTGGTTAAAATCCATAATTGGACAAGAATAAGCCTAGGGAGGACGAAAATGACCTAATTGATCATCCAATGACACAAACACACCTATTGGATGCACAAGATTGGTTAAAAACCCTAGTTGGACAAGAATATGCCTAGGGAGGACGAAAATGACCTAATTGATCATTAAATGACACATTTGAACTTATTGGATGCACAAGATTGGTTAAAAACCCTAATTGGACAAGAATAAGCCTAGGAAGGACGAAAATGACCTAATTGATCATCCAATGACACAAACACACCTACTGGATGCAAAAGATTGGTTAAAAACCCTAATTGGACAAGAATAAGCCTAGGGAGGACGAAAATGACCTAATTGATCATCCAATGACACAAACACACCTATTGGATGCACAAGATTGGTTAAAAACCCTAATTGGACAAGAATAAGCCTAGGGAGGACGAAAATGACCTAATTGATCATCCAATGACACAAACACACCTATTGGATGCACAAGATTGGTTAAAAACCCTAATTGGACAAGAATATGCCTAGGGAGGACGAATATGACCTAAATGTTAATCCAATAACACAAATGAACTTATTGGATGCACAAGATTGGTTAAAAACCCTAATTGGACAAGAATAAGCCTAGGGAGAACGAAAATTATCTAAATGTTAATCCAATGACACAACTCAACTTATTGGATGCACAAGATTGGTTAAAAACCCTAATTGGACAAGAATAAGCCTAGGGAGGACGAAAATGACCTAATTGATCATCCAATGACACAAACACACCTATTGGAGGCACAAGATTGGTTAAAAACCCTAGTTGGACAAGAATAAGCCTAGGGAGGACGAAAATGACCTAATTGATCATACAATGCCACCAATGAACTTATTGGATGCACAAGATTGGTTAAAAACCCTAATTGGACAAGAATAAGCCTAGGGAGGACGAAAATGACCTAATTGATCATCCAATGACACAAACACACCTATTGGATGCACAAGATTGGTTAAAAACCCTAATTGGACAAGAATATGCCTAGAGAGGACGAAAATGACCTAAATATTAGTTCAATGACACAAACAAACTTATTGGATGCACAAGATTGGTTAAAAACCCTAATTGGACAAGAATAAGCCTAGGGAGGACGAAAATGACCTAATTGATCATCCAATGACACAAACACACCTATTAGATGCACAAGTTTGGTTAAAAACCCTAATTGGACAAGAATAAGCCTAGGGAGGACGAAAATGACCTAATTGATCATCCAATGACACAAACACACCTATTGGATGCGCAAGATTGGTTAAAAACCCTAATTAAACAAGAATATGCCTAGGGAGGACGAAAATGACCTAAATATTAATTCAATGACACAAACAAACTTATTGGATGCACAAGATTGGTTAAAAACCCTAATTGGACAAGAATAAGCCTAGGGAGGACGAAAATGACCTAATTGATCATCCAATGACACAAACACACCTATTAGATGCACAAGATTGGTTAAAAACCCTAATTGGACAAGAATAAGCCTAGGGAGGACGAAAATGACCTAATTGATCATCCAATGACACAAACACACCTATTGGATGCTCAAGATTGGTTAAAAACTCTAATTGGACAAGAATATGCCTAGGGAGGACGAAAATGACCTAATTGATCATCCAATGACACAAACACACCTATTGGATGCACAAGATTGGTTAAAAACCCTAATTGGACAAGAATAAGCCTAGGGAGGACGAAAGTGACCTAATTGATCATCCAATGACACAAACACAATTATTGGATGCACAAGATTGGTTAAAAACCCTAAGTGGACAAGAATATGCCTAGGGAGGACAAAAATCACCTAATTGATCATCCAATGACACAAACACACCTATTGGATGCAAAAGATTGGTTAAAAACCCTAATTGGACAAGTATATGCATAGGGAGGTCGAAAATGACCTAATTGATAATCCAATGACACAAACACACCTATTGGATGCACAAGATTGGTTAAAAACCCTAATTGGACAAGAATAAGCCTAGGGAGGACGAAAATGACCTAATTGATCATCCAATGACACAAACACACCTATTGGATGCACAAGATTGGTTAAAAACCCTAATTGGACAAGAATAAGCCTAGGGAGGACGAAAATGACCTAAATGTTAATCCAATGACACAACTCAACTTATTGGATGCACAAGATTGGTTAAAAACCCTAATTGGACAAGAATAAGCCTAGGGAGGACGAAAATGACCTAATTGATCATCCAATGACACAAACACACCTATTGGATGCACAAGATTGGTTAAAAACCCTAATTGGACAAGAACATGCCTAGGGAGGACGAAAATTACCTAAATATTAATTTAATGACACAAACAAACTTATCGGATGGACAAGATTGGTTAAAAACCCTAATTGGACAAGAATATGCCAAGGGAGGACGAAAATGACCTAAATATTAATTTAATGACACAAACAAACTTATCGGATGCACAAGATTTGTTAAAAACCCTAATTGAACAAGAATAAGCCTAGGGAGGACGAAAATGACCTAATTGATCATCCAATGACACATACACACCTATTAGATGCACAAGATTGGTTAAAAACCCTAATTGGACAAGAATAAGCCTAGGGAGGACGAAAATGACCTAATTGATCATCCAATGACACAAACACACCTATTGGATGCACAAGATTGGTTAGAAACCCTAATTGGACAAGAATATGCCTAGGGAGGACGAAAATGATCTAAATATTAATTCATTGACACAAACAAACTCATTGGATGCACAAGATTGGTTAAAAACCCTAATTGGACATTAATAAGCCTAGAGAGGACGAGAATGACCTAATTGATCATCCAATGACACAAACACACCTATTGGAAGCACAAGATTGGTTAAAAACCCTAATTGGACAAGAATAAGCCTAGGGAGGACGAAAATGACCTAATTGATCATCCAATGACACAAACACACCTATTGGATGCACAAGATTGGTTAAAAACCCTAATTGGACAAGAATATGCCTAGGGAGGACGAAAATGACCTAATTGATCATCCAATGACACAAACACACCTATTGGATGCACAAGATTGGTTAAAAACCCTAATTGGACAAGAATATGCCTAGGGAGGACGAAAATGACCTAAATATTAATTAAATGACACAAATAAAGTTATTGGAGGCACAAGATTGGTTAAAAACCCTAATTGGACAAGAATAAGCCTAGGGAGGACGAAAATGACCTAATTGATCATCCAATGACACAAACACACCTATTGGATGCACAAGATTGGTTAAAAACCCTAATTGGACAAGAATAAGCCTAGGGAGGACGAAAATGACCTAAATTCTAATCCAATGACACAACTCAACTTATTGGATGCACAAGATTGGTTAAAAACCCTAATTGGGCAACAATAAACCTAGGGAGGACGAAAATGACCTAATTGATCATCCAATGACACTAATGAACTTATTGGATGCACAAGATTGGTTAAAAACCCTAATTGGACAAGAATAAGCCTATGGAGGACGAAAATGACCTAGTTGATCATCCAATGACACAAACACACCTATTGGATGCACAAGATTGGTTAAAAACCCTAATTGGACAAGAATAGGCCTAGGGAGGACGAAAATGACCTAATTGATCATCGAATGACACAAACACACCTATTGGATGCACAAGTTGGTTAAAAACCCTTATTGGACAAGAATATGCCTAGGGAGGACGAATATGACCTAAATGTTAATCCAATAACACAAATGAACTTATTGGATCCACAAGATTGGTTAAAAACCCTAATTGGACAAGAATAAGCCTAGGGAGAACGAAAATGACCTAAATGTTAATCCAATGACACAACTCAACTTATTGGATGCACAAGATTGGTTAAAAAACCTAATTGGACAAGAATAAGCCTAGGGAGGACGAAAATAACCTAATTGATCATCCAATGACACAAACACACCTATTGGATACACAAGATTGGTTAAAAAACCTAATTGGACAAGAATAAGCCTAGGGAGGACAAAAATAACCTTATTGATCATCCAATGACACAAACACACCTATTGGATGCACAAGATTGGTTAAAAACCCTAATTGGACAAGAATATGCCTAGGGAGGACGAAAATGACCTAAATGTTAATCCAATGACACAAATGAACTTATTGGATGCACAAGATTGGTTAAAAACCCTAATTGGACAAGAATAAGCCTAGGGAGGACGAAAATGACCTAAATGCTAATCCAATGACACAACTCAACTTATTTGATGCACAAGATTGGTTAAAAACCCTAATTGGTCAAGAATAAGCCTAGGGAGGACGAAAATGACCTAATTAATCATCCAATGACACAAACACACCTATTGGATGCTCAAGATTGGTTAAAAACCCTAATTGGACAAGAATAAGCCTAGGGAGGACGAAAATGACCTAATTGATCATCCAATGACACAAACACACCTATTGGATGCACAAGATTGGTTAAAAACCCTAATTGGACAAGAATATGCCTAGGGAGGACGAAAATGACCTAATTGATCATCCAATGACACAAACACACCTATTGGATGCACAAGATTGGTTAAAAACCCTAATTGGAAAAGAATAAGCGTAGGGAGAACGAAAATGATCTAAATGTAATCCAATGACACAACTCAACTTATTGGATGCACAAGATTGGTTAAAAACCCTAATTGGACAAGAATAAGCCTAGGGTGGACGAAAATGACCTAATTGATCATCCAATGACACAAACACACCTATTGGATGCACAAGATTGGTTAAAAACCCTAATTGGACAAGAATAAGCCTAGGGTGGACGAAAATGACCTAATTGATCATCCAATGACACAAACACACCTATTGGATGCACAAGATTGGTTAAAAACCCTAATTGGACAAGAATAACCCTAGGGAGGACGAAAATGACCTAATTAATCATCCAATGACACAAACACAACTATTGGATGCACAAGATTGGTTAAAAACCCTAAATGGACAAGAATAAGCCTAGGGAGGACGAAAATGACCTAAATGTTAATCCAATGACACAAATGAACTTAATGAATGTACAAGATTGGTTAAAAACTCTAATTGGACAAGAATAAGCCTAGGGGGGACGAAAATGACCTAATTGATCATCCAATGACACAAACACACCTATTGGATGCACAGGATTGGTTAAAAACCCTAATTGGACAAGAATAAGCCTAGGGAGTACGAAAATGACCTAATTGATCATCCAATGACACAAACACACCTATTGGATGCACAAGATTGGTTAAAAACCCTAGTTGGACAAGAACATGCCTAGGGAGGATGAAAATGACCTAATTGATCATCCAACGACACAAATGAACTTATTGGATGCACAAGATTGGTTAAAAACCCTAATTGGACAAGAATAAGACTAGGGAGGACGAAAATGACCTAATTGATCATCCAATGACACAAACACACCTATTGGATGCACAAGATTTGTTAAAAACCCTAATTGGATAAGAATATGCCTAGGGAGGACGAAAATGACCTAAATGTTAATCCAATGACACAAATGAACTTATTGGATGCACAAGATTGGTTAAAATCCCTAATTGGACAAGAATAAGCCTAGGGAGGACGAAAATGACCTAATTGATCTTGCAATGACACAAACACACCTATTGGATGCACAAGATTGGTTAAAAACCCTAATTGGACAACAATATGCCTAGGGAGGACGAAAATGACCTAATTGATCATCCAATGTCACAAACACACCTATTGGATGCACAAGATTGGTTAAAAATCCTAATTGGACAAGAATATGCCTAGGGAGGACGAATATGACCTAAATGTTATTCCAATAACACAAATAAAATTATTGGATGCACAAGATTGGTTAAAAACCCTAATTGGACAAGAATAAGCCTAGGGAGAACGAAAGTGACCTAAATTTTAATCCAATGACACAACTCAACTTATTGGATGCACAAGATTGGTTAAAAACCCTAATTGGACAAGAATAAGCCTAGGGAGGACGAAAATGACCTAATTGATCATCCAATGACACAAACACACCTATTGGATGCACAAGATTGGTTAAAGACCCTAATTGGACAAGAATATGCCTAGGGAGGACGAAAATGACCTAAATATTAATTCAATGACACAAACAAAGTTATTGGAAGCACAAGATTGGTTAAAAACCCTAATTGGACAACAATAAGCCTAGGGAGGACGAAAATGACCTAATTGATCATCCAATGACACAAACACACTTATTGGATGCACAAGATTGGTTAAAAACCCTAATTGGACAAGAATAAGCCTAGGGAGGACGAAAATGACCTAATTGATCATCCAATGACACAAACACACCTATTGGGTGCACAAGATTGGTTAAAAACCCTAATTGGACAAGAATATGCCTAGGGAGGACGAAAATGACCTAATTGATCATCCTATGACACAAACACACCTATTGGAAGCACAAGATTGGTTAAAAACCCTAATTGGACAAGAATATGCTTAGGGAGGACGAAAATGACCTAAATGTTAATCCCATGACACAAATGAACTTATTGGATACACAAGATTGGTTAAAAACCCTAATTGGACAAGAATAAGCCTAGGGAGGACGAAAATGACCTAATTGATCATCCAATGACACAAACACACCTATTGGATGCACAAGATTGGTTAAAAACCCTAATTGGACAAGAATATGCCTAGGGACTACGAAAATGACCTAAATATTAATTCAATGGCACAAACAAACTTATTGGATGCACAAGATTGGTTAAAAACCCTAATTGGACAAGAATAAGCCTAGGGAGGATGAAAATGACCTAATTGATCATCCAATGACACAAACACACATATTGGATGCACAAGATTGGTTAAAAACCATAATTGGACAAGAATAAGCCTAGGGAGGACGAAAATGACCTAATTGATCATCCAATGACACAAACACACCTATTGGATGCACAAGATTGGTTAAAAACCCTAATTGGACAAGAATATGCCTAGGGAGGACGAAAATGTCCCAAATATTAATTCATTGACACAAACAAACTTATTGGATGCACAAGATTGGTTAAAAACCCTAATTGGACAAGAATAAGCCTAGGGAGGACGAAAATGACCTAATTGATCATCCAATGACACAAACACACCTATTGGATGCACAAGATTGGTTAAAAACCCTAATTGGACAAGAATATGCCTAGGGAGGACGGATATGACCTAAATGTTAATCCAATGACACAAACGAACCTATTGGATGCACAAGATTGGTTAAAAACCCTAATTGGACAAGAATAAGCCTAGGGAGGACGAAAATGACCTAATTGATCATCCAATGACACAAACACACCTATTGGATGCACAAGATTGGTTAAAAACCCTAATTGGACAAGAATATGCCTAGGGAGGACGAAAATGACCTAATTGGTCATCCAATGACACAAACACACCTATTGGATGCACAAGATTGGTTAAAAACCCTAATTGGACAAGAATAAGCCTAGGGAGGACGAAAATAACCTAATTGATCATCCAATGACACAAACACACCTATTGGATGCACAAGATTGGTTAAAAACCCTAATTGGACAAGAATATGCCTAGGCAGGACGAAAATGATCTAAATGTTAATCCAATGACACAAATGAACTTATTGGATGCACAAGATTGGTTAAAAACCCTAATTGGACAAGAATAAGCCTAGGGAGGACGAAAATGACCTAATTGATCATCCAATGACACAAACACACCTATTGGATGCACAAGATTGGTTAAAAACCCTAATTGGACAAGAATATGCCTAGGGAGGACGAAAATGACCTAATTGATCATCCAATGACACAAACACACCTATTGGATGCAGAAGATTGGTTAAAAACCCTAATTGGACAATAATATGCGTAGGGAGGACGAAAATGACCTAAATATTAATTCAATGACACAAACAAACTTATTGGATTCACAAGATTGGTTAAAAACCCTAATTGGGCAAGAATAGGCCTAGGGAGGACGAAAATGACCTAATTGATCATCCAATGACACAAACACACCTATTGGATGCACAAGATTGGTTAAAAACCCTAATTGGACAAGAATAAGCCTAGGGAGGACGAAAATGACCTAATTGATCATCCAATGACACAAACACACCTATTGGATGCACAAGATTGGTTAAAAACCCTAATTGGACAAGAATATGCCTAGGGAGGACGAAAATGACCTAATTGATCATCCAATGACACAACTCAACTTATTGGATGCACAAGATTGGTTAAAAACCCTAATTGGACAAGAATAAGCCTAGGGAGGACGAAAATAACCTAATTGATCATCCAATCACACAAACATACCTATTGGATGCACAAGATTGGTTAAAAACCCTAATTGGACAAGAATAAGCCTAGGGAGGATGATAATGACCTAATTGATCATCCAATGACACAAACACACCTATTGGATGCACAAGATTAGTTAAAAACCCTAATTGGACAAGAATAAGCCTAGGGAGGACGAAATAGACCTAAATGTTAATCCAATGACACAACTCAACTTATTGGATGCACAAGATTGGTTAAAAACCCTAATTGGACAAGAATAAGCCTAGGGAGGACGAAAATGACCTAATTGATCATCCAATGACACAAACACACCTATTGGATGCACAAGATTGGTTAAAAACCCTAATTGGACAAGAATATGCCTAGGGAGGACGTAAATGACGTAAATATTAATTCAATGACACAAACAAAGTTATTGGATGCACAAGATTGGTTAAAAACCCTAATTGGACTAGAATAAGCATAGGGAGGACGTAAATGACCTAATTGATCATCCAATGACACAAACACACCTATTGGATGCACAAGATTGGTTAAAAACCCTAATTGGACAAGAATATGCCTAGGGAGGACGAAAATGACCTAATTGATCATCCAATGACATAAACACACCTATTGGATGCGCAAGATTTGTTAAAAACCCTAATTGGACAAGAATATGCCTAGGGAGGACGAAAATGACCTAAATGTTAATCCAATGACACAAATGAACTTATTGGATGCACAAGATTGGTTAAAAACCCTAATTGGACAAGAATAAGCCTAGGGAGGACGAAAATGACTTAAATGTTAATCCAATGACACAACTCAACTTATTGGATGCACAAGATTGGTTAAAAACCCTAATTGGAGAAGAATATGACTAGGGAGGACGAAAATGACCTAATTGATCATCCAATGACACAAACACACCTATTGGATGCACAAGATTGGTTAAAAACTCTAATTGGACAAGAATATGCCTAGAGAGGACGAAAATGACCTAATTGATCATCCAATGACACAAATGAACTTATTGGATGCACAAGATTGGTTAAAAACCCTAATTGGACAAGAATAAGCCTATCGAGGACGAAAATGACCTAATTGATCATCCAATGACACAAACACACCTATTGGATCCACAAGATTGGTTAAAAACCCTAATTGGACAAGAATAAGCCTAGGGAGGACGAAAATGACCTAAATGTTAATCCAATGACACAACTCAACTTATTGGATGCACAAGATTGGTTAAAAACCCTAATTGGACAAGAATAAGCCTATGGAGGACGAAAATGACCTAATTGATTATCCAATGACACAAACATACCTATTGGATGCACAAGATTGGTTAAAAACCCTAATTGGACAAGAATAAGCCTAGGGAGGACGAAAATGACCTAATTGATCATCCAATGACACAAACACACCTATTGGATGCACAAGATTGGTTAAAAACCCTAATTGGACAAGAATATGCCTAGGGAGGACGAAAATGACCTAATTGATCATCCAATGACACAAACACACCTATTGGATGCAGAAGATTGGTTAAAAACCCTAATTGGACAATAATATGCGTAGGGAGGACGAAAATGACCTAAATATTAATTCAATGACACAAACAAACTTATTGGATTCACAAGATTGGTTAAAAACCCTAATTGGGCAAGAATAGGCCTAGGGAGGACGAAAATGACCTAATTGATCATCCAATGACACAAACACACCTATTGGATGCACAAGATTGGTTAAAAACCCTAATTGGACAAGAATAAGCCTAGGGAGGACGAAAATGACCTAATTGATCATCCAATGACACAAACACACCTATTGGATGCACAAGATTGGTTAAAAACCCTAATTGGACAAGAATATGCCTAGGGAGGACGAAAATGACCTAATTGATCATCCAATGACACAAATGAACTTATTGGATGCACAAGATTAGTTAAAAACCCTAATTGGACAAGAATAAGCTTTGGGAGGACGAAAATTACCTAATTGATCATCCAATGACACAAACACACCTATTGGATGCACAAGATTGGTCTAAAACTCTAAATGAGCAAGAATATGCCTAGGGAGGACGAAAATGACCAAAATGTTAATCCAATGACACAAATGAACGTATTGGATGCACAAGATTGGTTAAAAACCCTAATTGGACAAGAATAAGCCTAGGGAGGACGAAAATGACCTAATTGATCATCCAATGACACAAACACACCTATTGGATGCACAAGATTGGTTAAAAACCCTAATTGGACAAGAATATGCCTAGGGAGGACGAAAATGACCTAATTGATCATCCAATGACACAAACACACCTCCTGGATGCACAAGATTGGTTAAAAACCCTAATTGGACAAGAATAAGCCTAGGGAGGACGAAAATGACCTAATTGATCATCCAATGACACAAACACACCTATTGGATGCACAAGATTGGTTAAAAACCCTAATTGGACAAGAATATGCCTAGGGAGGACGAAAATGACCTAAATATTAATTCAATGACACAAACAAAGTTATTGGATGCACAAGATCTGTTAAAAACCCTAATTGGACAAGAATAAGCCTAGGGAGGACGAAAATGACCTAATTGATCATCCAATGACACAAACACACCTATTGGATGCACAAGATTGGTTAAAAACCCTAATTGGACAAGAATATGCCTAGGGAGGACGAAAATGACCTAATTGATCTTTGAATGACACAAATGAACTTATTGGATGCACAAGATTAGTTAAAAACCCTAATTGGACAAGAATAAGCCTAGGGAGGACGAAAATGACCTAATTGATCATCCAATGACACAAACACACCTATTGGATGCACAAGATTGGATAAAAACCCTAATTGGACCAGAATATGCCTAGGGAGGACGAAAATGACCTAATTGATCATCCAATGACACAAACACACCTATTGGATGCACAAGATCGGTTAAAAACCCTAATTGGACAAGAATAAGCCTAGGGAGGACGAAAATGACATAATTGATCATCCAATGACACAAACACACCTATTGGATGCACAAGATTGGTTAAAAACCCTAATTGGACAAGAATATGCCTAGAGAGGACGAAAATGACCTAATTGATCATCCAATGACACAAATGAACTTATTGGATGCACAAGATTAGTTAAAAACCCTAATTGGACAAGAATATGCCAAGGGAGGACGAAAATGACCTAATTGATCATCTAATGACCCAAACACACCTATTGGATGCACAAGATTGGTTAAAAACCCTAATTGGACAAGAATATGCCTAGGGAGGACGAAAATGACCTAAATGTTAATCCAATGACACAAATGAACTTATTGGATGCACAAGATTGGTTAAAAACCCTAATTGGACAAGAATAAGCCTAGGGAGGACGAAAATGACCTAAATGTTAATCCAATGACACAAATGAACTTATTGGATGCACAAGATTGGTTAAAAACCCTAATTGGACAAGAATAACCCTAGGGAGGACGAAAATGACCTAAATGTTAATCCAATGACACAACTCAACTTATTGGATGCACAAGATTGGTTAAAAACCCTAATTGGACAAGAATAAGCCTATGGAGGATGAAAATGACCTAATTGATCATCCAATGTTACAAACACACCTATTGGATGCACAAGATTGGTTAAAAACCCTAATTGGACAAGAATAAGCCTAGGGAGGACGAAAATGACCTAATTGATCATCCAATGACACAAACACACCTATTGGATGCACAAGATTGGTTAAAAACCCTAATTGGACAAGAATAAGCCTGGGGAGGAAGAAAATGACCTAATTGATCATCCAATGACAAAAACACACCTATTGGATGCACAAGATTGGTTAAAAACCCTAATTGGACAAGAATAAGCCTAGGGAGGACGAAAATGACCTAATTGATCATCCAATGACACAAACACACCTATTGGATGCACAAGATTGGTTAAAAACCCTAATTGGACAAGAATAAGCCTAGGGAGGACGAAAATGACCTAATTGATCATCTATTGACACAAACACACCTATTGGATGCACAAGATTGGTTAAAAACCCTAATTGGACAAGAATATGCCTAGGGAGGACGAAAATGACCTAAATGTTAATCCAATGACACAAATGAACTTATTGGATGCACAAGATTGGTTAAAAACCCTAATTGGACAAGAATAAGCCTAGGGAGGACGAAAATGACCTAAATGTTAATCGAATGACACAACTCAACTTATTGGATGCACAAGATTGGTTAAAAACCCTAATTGGACAAGAATAAGCCTAGGGAAGACGAAAATAACCTAATTGATCATCCAATGACACAAACACACCTATTGGATGCACAACATTGGTTAAAAACCCTAATTGGACAAGAATATGCCTAGGCAGGACGAAAATGACATAAATGTTAATCCAATGACACAAATGAACTTATTGGATGCACAAGATTGGTTAAAAACCTAATTGGACAAGAATAAGCCTAGGGAGGACGAAAATGACCTAAATGTTAATCCAATGACACAACTCAACTTATTGGATGCACAAGATTGGTTAAAAACCCTAATTGGACAAGAATAAGCCTAGGGAGGACGAAAATGACCTAATTGATCATCCAATGACATAAACACACCTATTGGATGCACAACATTGGTTAAAAACCCTAATTGGACAAGAATAAGCCTAGGGAGGACGAAAATGACCTAATTGATCATCCAATGACACAAACACACCTATTGGATGCACAAGATTGGTTAAAAACCTTAATTGGACAAGAATAAGCCTATGGAGGACGAAAATGACCTAATTGATCATCCATTGCCACAAACACACCTAATGGATGCACAAGATTGGTTAAAAACCCTAATTGGACAAGAATATGCCTAGGGAGGACGAAAATGACCTAATTGGTCCTCCAATGACACAAACACACATATTGGATGCACAAGATTGGTTAAAAACCCTAATTGGACAAGAATAAGCCTGGGGAGGACGAAAATAACCTAATTGATCATCCAATGACACAAACACACCTATTGGATGCACAAGATTGGTTAAAAACCCTAATTGGACAAGAATATGCCTAGGGAGGACGAAAATGACCTAAATGTTAATCCAATGACACAAATGAACTTATTGGATGCACAAGATTGGTTAAAAACCCTAATTGGACAAGAATAAGCCTTGGGAGGACGAAAATGACCTAAATGTTAATCCAATGACAAAACTTAACTTATTGGATGCACAAGATTGGTTAAAAACCCTAATTGGACAAGAATAAGCCTATGGAGGACGAAAATGACCTAATTGATCATCCAATGACACAAACATACCTATTGGATGCACAAGATTGGTTAAAAACCTTAATTGGACAAGAATCAGCCTAGGGAGGACGAAAATGACCTAAATGTTAATCCAATGACACAACTCAACTTATTGGATGCACAAGATTGGTTAAAAACCCTAATTGGACAAGAATAAGCCTAGGGAGGACGAAAATGACCTAATTGATCATCCAATGACACAAACACACCTATTGGATGCACAAGATTGGTTAAAAACCCTAATTGGACAAGAATATGCCTAGGGAGGACGAAAATGACCTAAATATTAATTCAATGACACAAACAAAGTTATGGGATGCACAAGATTGGTTAAAAACCCTAATTGGACAAGAATATGCCTAGGGAGGACGAAAATGACCTAATTGATTATCCAATGACACAAATGAACTTATTGGATGCACAAGATTTGTTAAAAACCCTAATTGGACAAGAATAAGCCTAGGGAGGACGAAAATGACCTAATTGATCATCCAATGACACAAACACACCTATTGGAAGCACAAGATTGGTTAGAAACCCTAGTTGGACAAGAATATGCCTAGGGAGGACGAAAATGACCTAATTGATCATCCAATGACACAAATGAACTAATTGGATGCACAAGATTGGTTAAAAACCCTAATTGGACAAGAATAAGCATAGAAAGGACGAAAATGAAATAATTTATCATCCAATGACACAAACACACCTATTGGATGCACAAGATTGGTTAAAAACCCTAATTGGACAAGAATAAGCCTAGGGAGGACGAAAATGACCTAATTGATCATCCAATGACACAAACACACCTATTGGATGCACAAGATTGGTTAAAAACCCTAATTGGACAAGAATATGCCTAGGGAGGACGAAAATGACCTAAATATTAATTAAATGACACAAATAAAGTTATTGGAGGCACAAGATTGGTTAAAAACCCTAATTGGACAAGAATAAGCCTAGGGAGGACGAAAATGACCTAATTGATCATCCAATGACACAAACACACCTATTGGATGCACAAGATTGGTTAAAAACCCTAATTGGACAAGAATAAGCCTAGGGAGGACGAAAATGACCTAAATTCTAATCCAATGACACAACTCAACTTATTGGATGCACAAGATTGGTTAAAAACCCTAATTGGGCAACAATAAACCTAGGGAGGACGAAAATGACCTAATTGATCATCCAATGACACTAATGAACTTATTGGATGCACAAGATTGGTTAAAAACCCTAATTGGACAAGAATAAGCCTATGGAGGACGAAAATGACCTAGTTGATCATCCAATGACACAAACACACCTATTGGATGCACAAGATTGGTTAAAAACCCTAATTGGACAAGAATAGGCCTAGGGAGGACGAAAATGACCTAATTGATCATCGAATGACACAAACACACCTATTGGATGCACAAGTTGGTTAAAAACCCTTATTGGACAAGAATATGCCTAGGGAGGACGAATATGACCTAAATGTTAATCCAATAACACAAATGAACTTATTGGATCCACAAGATTGGTTAAAAACCCTAATTGGACAAGAATAAGCCTAGGGAGAACGAAAATGACCTAAATGTTAATCCAATGACACAACTCAACTTATTGGATGCACAAGATTGGTTAAAAAACCTAATTGGACAAGAATAAGCCTAGGGAGGACGAAAATAACCTAATTGATCATCCAATGACACAAACACACCTATTGGATACACAAGATTGGTTAAAAAACCTAATTGGACAAGAATAAGCCTAGGGAGGACAAAAATAACCTTATTGATCATCCAATGACACAAACACACCTATTGGATGCACAAGATTGGTTAAAAACCCTAATTGGACAAGAATATGCCTAGGGAGGACGAAAATGACCTAAATGTTAATCCAATGACACAAATGAACTTATTGGATGCACAAGATTGGTTAAAAACCCTAATTGGACAAGAATAAGCCTAGGGAGGACGAAAATGACCTAAATGCTAATCCAATGACACAACTCAACTTATTTGATGCACAAGATTGGTTAAAAACCCTAATTGGTCAAGAATAAGCCTAGGGAGGACGAAAATGACCTAATTAATCATCCAATGACACAAACACACCTATTGGATGCTCAAGATTGGTTAAAAACCCTAATTGGACAAGAATAAGCCTAGGGAGGACGAAAATGACCTAATTGATCATCCAATGACACAAACACACCTATTGGATGCACAAGATTGGTTAAAAACCCTAATTGGACAAGAATATGCCTAGGGAGGACGAAAATGACCTAATTGATCATCCAATGACACAAACACACCTATTGGATGCACAAGATTGGTTAAAAACCCTAGTTGAACAAGAATATGCCTAGGGAGGACGAAAATGACCTAATTGATCATCCAATGACACAAATGAACTTATTGGATGCACAAGATTGATTAAAAAACCTAATTGGACAAGAATAAGCATAGGGAGGACGAAAATGACCTAATTGATCATCCAATGACACAAAGACACCTATTGGATGCACAAGATTGGTTAAAAACCCTAATTGGACAAGAATAAGCCTAGGGAGGACGAAAATGACCTAATTGATCATCCAATGACACAAACACACCTATTGGATGCACAAGATTGGTTAAAAACCCTAATTGGACAAGAATATGCCTAGGGAGGGAGAAAATGACCTAATTGATCATTCAATGACACAAACAAAGTTATTGGATGCCCAAGATTGGTTAAAAACCCTAATTGGACAAGAATAAGCCTAGGGAGGACGAAAATGACCTAATTGATCATCCAATGACACAAACACACCTATTGGATGCACAAGATTGGTTAAAAACCCTAATTGGACAAGAATATGCCTAGGGAGGATGAAAATGACCTAAATATTAATTCAATGACTCAAACATACCTATTGGATGCACAAGATTGGTTAAAAACCCTAATTGGACAAGAATAAGCCTAGGGAGGACGAAAATGACCTAATTGATCATCCAATGACACAAACACACCTATTGGATGCACAAGATTGGTTAAAAACCCTAATTGGACAAGAATATGCCTAGGGAGGACGAAAATGACCTAAATATAAATTCAATGACACAAACAAAGTTATTGGAAGCACAAGATTGGTTAAAAACCCTAATTGGACTACAATAAGCCTAGGGAGGACGAAAATGACCTAATTGATCATCCAATGACACAAACACACCTATTGGATGCACAAGATTGGTTAGAAACCCTAATTAGACAAGAATATGCCTAGGGAGAACGAAAGTGACCTAAATTTTAATCCAATGACACAAATGAACTTAATGGATGCACAAGATTGGTTAAAAACCCTAATTGGACAAGAATAAGCCTAGGGAGAACGAAAAATGACCTAAATGTTAATCCTATGACACAACTCAACTTATTGGATGCACAAGATTGGTTAAAAACCCTAATTGGACAAGAATAAGCCTAGGGAGGACGAAAATGACCTAATTGATCATCCAATGACACAAACCCACCTATTGGATGCACAAGATTGGTTAAAAACCCTAATTGGACAAGAATATGCCTAGGGAGGACGAAAATGACCTAATTGATCATCCAATAACACAAATGAACTTATTGGATGCACAAGATAAGTTAAAAACCCTAATTGGACAAGAATAAGCCTAGGGAGGACGAAAATGTCCTAATTGATCATCCAATGACACAAACACACCTATTGGATGCACAAGATTGGTTAAAAACCCTAATTGGACAAGAATATGCCTAGGGAGGACGAAAATGACCTAAATGTTAATCCAATGACACAACTCAACGTATTGGATGCACAAGATTGGTTAAAAACCCTAATTGGACAAGAATAAGCCTAGGGAGGACGAAAATGACCTAATTGATCATCCAATGACACAAACACACCTATTGGATGCACAAGATTGGTTAAAAACCCTAATTGGACAAGAATATGCCTAGGGAGGACGAAAATGACCTAATTGGTCATCCAATGACACAAACACACCTATTGGATGCACAAGATTGGTTAAAAACCCTAATTGGACAAGAATAAGCCTAGGGAGGACGAAAATAACCTAATTGATCATCCAATGACACAAACACACCTATTGGATGCACAAGATTGGTTAAAAACCCTAATTGGACAAGAATATGCCTAGGCAGGACGAAAATGATCTAAATGTTAATCCAATGACACAAATGAACTTATTGGATGCACAAGATTGGTTAAAAACCCTAATTGGACAAGAATAAGCCTAGGGAGGACGAAAATGACCTAATTGATCATCCAATGACACAAACACACCTATTGGATGCACAAGATTGGTTAAAAACCCTAATTGGACAAGAATATGCCTAGGGAGGACGAAAATGACCTAATTGATCATCCAATGACACAAACACACCTATTGGATGCACAAGATTGGTTAAAAACCCTAATTGGAAAAGAATATGCCTAGGGAGGACGAATATGACCTTAATGTTAATCCAATAACACAAATGAACTTATTGGATGCACAAGATTGGTCAAAAACCCTAATTGGACAAGAATAAGCCTAGGGAGAACGAAAATGACCTAATTGATCATCCAATGACACAAATGGAAGCACAAGATTGGTTAAAAACCATAGTTGGACAACAACAGCATATGGAGGACGAAAATAACCTAAGTGATCATCCAATGACACTATTGAACTTATTGGATGCACAAGATTGGTTAAAAACCCTAATTGGACAAGAATAAGCCTAGGGGGGACGAAAATGACCTAATTGATATGCACAAGATTGGTTAAAAACCCTAATTGGACAAGAATAAGCCTAGGGAGGACAAAAATGACCTAATTGATCATCCAATGACACAAACACACCTATTGGATGCACAAGATTGGTTAAAAACGCTAATTGGACAAGAATATGCCTAGGGAGGACGAATATGACCTAAATGTTAATCCAATAACACAAATGAACTTATTGGATGCACAAGATTGGTTAAAAACCCTAATTAGACAAGAATAAGCCTAGGGAGAACGAAAATGACCTAATTGATCATCCAATGACACAAACACACCTATTGGATGCACAAGATTTATTAAAAACCCTAATTGGACAAGAATATGCCTAGGGAGGACGGATATGACCTAAATGTTAATCCAATGACACAAATGAACTTATTGGATGCACAAGATTGGTTAAAAACCCTAATTGGACAAGAATAAGCCTAGGGAGGACGAAAATGACCTAATTGATCATCCTATGACACAAACACACCTATTGGATGCACAAGATTGGTTAAAAACCCTAATTGGACAAGAATATGCCTAGGGAGGACCAAAATGACCTAAATATTAATTCAATGACACAAACAAAGTTATTGGATGCACAAGATTGGTTAAAAACCCTAATTGGACAAGAATAAGCCTAGGGAGGACGAAAATGACCTAATTGATCATCCAATGACACAAACACACCTATTGGATGCACAAGATTGGTTAAAAACCCTAATTGGACAAGAATATGCCTAGGGAGGACGAAAATGACCTAAATATTAATTCAATGACACAAACAACCTTATTGGATGCACAAGATTGGTTAAAAACCCTAATTGGACAAGAATAAGCCTAGGGAGGACGAAAATGACCTAATTGATCATCCAATGACACAAACACACCTATTGGATGCACAAGATTGGTTAAAAACCCTAATTGGACAAGAACAAGCCTAGGGAGGACGAAAATGACCTAAATGTTAATCCAATGACACAAACACACCTATTGGATGCACAACATTGGTTAAAAACCCTAATTGGACTAGAATAAGCTTAGGGAGGACGAAAATGACCTAATTGATCATCCAATGTCACAAACACACCTATTGGAAGCACAAGATTGGTTAAAAACCCTAATTGGACAAGAATATGACTAGGAAGGACGAAAATGACCTAAATGTTAATCCAATGACAGAAATGAACTTATTGGATGCACAAGATTGGTTAAAAACCCTAATTGGACAAGAATAAGCCTAGGGAGGACGAAAATGACCTAATTGATCATCCAATGACACAAACACACCTATTGGATGCACAAGATTGGTTAAAAACCCTAATTGGACAAGAATATGCCTAGGGAGGAGGAAAATGACCTAAAAATTAATTCAATGACACAAACAAAGTTATTGGATGCACAAGATTGGTTAAAAACCCTAATTGGACAAGAATAAGCCTAGGGAGGACGAAAATGACCTAATTGATCATCCAATGACACAAACACACCTATTGGATGCACAAGATTGGTTAAAAATCTAATTGGACAAGAATAAGCCTAGGGAGGACGAAAATGACCTAATTGATCATCCAATGACACAAACACACCTATTGGATGCACAAGATTGGTTAAAAACCCTAATTGGACAAGAATATGCCTAGGGAGGACGAAAATGACCTTATTGATCATCCAATAACACAAACACACCTATTGGATGCACAAGATTGGTTAAAAACCCTAATTGGACAAGAATAAGCCTAGGGAGGACGAAAATGACCTAATTGATCATCCAATGACACAAACACACCTATTGGATGCACAAGATTGGTTAAAAACCCTAATTGGACAAGAATATGCCTAGGGAGGAGGAAAATTTCCTAAATATTAATTCAATGACACAAACAAAGTTATTGGATGCACAAGATTGGTTAAAAACCCTAATTGGACAAGAATAAGCCTAGGGAGGACGAAAATGACCTAATTGATCATCCAATGACACAAACACACCTATTGGATGCACAAGATTGGTTAAAAACCCTAATTGGACAAGAATAAGCCTAGGGAGGACGAAAATGACCTAATCGATCATCCATTGCCACAAACACACCTATTGGATGCACAAGATTGGTTAAAAACCCTAATTCGACAAGAATATGCCTAGGGAGGACGAAAATGACCTAAATTGATTATCCAATGACACAAACACACCTATTGGATGCACAAGATTGGTTAAAAACCCTAATTGGACAAGAATAAGCCTAGGGAGAACGAAAATGACCTAATTGATCATCCAATGACACAAACACACCTATTGGATGCACAAGATTGGTTAAAAACCCTAGTTGGACAAGAACCTGCCTAGGGAGGACGAAAATGACCTAAGTGATCATCCAATGACACTAATGAACTTATTGGATGCACAAGATTGGTTAAAAACCCTAATTGGACAAGAATAAGCCTAGGGAGGACGAAAATGACCTAATTGATCATCCAAGGACACAAACACACCTATTGGATGCACAAGATTGGTTAAAAACACTAATTGGACAAGAATATGCCTAGGGAGGACGAAAATGACCTAATTGATCATCCAATGACACAAACACACTTATTGGATGCACAAGATTGGTTAAAAACCCTAATTGGACATGAATATGGCTAGGGAGGACGAATATGACCTAAATGTTAATCCAATAACACAAATGAACTTATTGGATGCACAAGATTGGTTAAAAACCCTAATTGGACAAGAATAAGCCTAGGGAGAACGAAAATGACCTAATTGATCATCCAATGACACAAACACACCTATTGGATGCACAAGATTTATTAAAAACCCTAATTGGACAAGAATATGCCTAGGGAGGACGGATATGACCTAAATGTTAATCCAATGACACAAATGAACTTATTGGATGCACAAGATTGGTTAAAAACCCTAATTGGACAAGAATAAGCCTAGGGAGGACGAAAATGACCTAATTGATCATCCAATGACACAAACACACCTATTGGATGCACAAGATTGGTTAAAAACCCTAGTTGGACAAGAATATGCCTAGTGAGGACGAAAATGACCTAATTGATCATCCAATGACACAAACACACCTATTGGATGCACAGGATTGGTTAAAACCCTAATTGGAAAAGAATAAGCCTAGGGAGGACGAAAATGACCTAATTGATCATCCAATGACACAAACACACCTATTGGATCCACAAGATTGGTTAAAAACCCTAGTTGGACAAGAATAAGACTAGGGAGGACGAAAATGACCTAAATATTAATTCAATGACACAAACAAAGTTATTGGATGCACAAGATTGGTTAAAAACCCTAATTGGACAAGAATAAGCCTAGGGAGGACGAAAATGACCTAATTGATCATCCAATGACACAAACACACCTATTGGATGCACAAGATTGGTTAAAAACCCTAATTGGACAAGAATAAGCGTAGGGTGGACGAAAATAACCTAATTGGTCATCCAATGACACAAACACACCTATTGGAAGCACAAGATTGGTTAAAAACCCTAATTGGACAAGAATATGCCTAGGGAGGACGAAAATGACCTAATTGATAATCCAACGACACTAATGAACTTATTGGATGCACAAGATTGGTTAAAAACCCTAATTGGACAAGTATAAGCCTAGGGAGGACGAAAATGACCTAATTGATCATCCAATGACACAAACACACCTATTGGATGCACAAGATTGGTTAAAAACCCTAATTGGACAAGAATATGCCTAGGGAGGACGAAAATGACCTAAATATTAATCCAATGACACAAACACAGCTATTGGATGCACAAGATTGGTTAAAAACCCTAATTGGACAAGAATAAGCCTAGGGAGGACGAAAATGACCTAATTGATCATCCAATGACACAAACACACCTATTGGATGCACAAGATTGGTTAAAAACCCTAATTGGACAAGAATAAGCCTAGGGAGGACGAAAATGACCTAAATATTAATCCAATGACACAACTCAACTTATTGGATGCACAAGATTGGTTAAAAACCCTATTGGGCAAGAATAAGCCTAGGGAGGACGAAAATGACGTAATTGATCATCCAATGACACAAACACACCTATTGGATGCACAAGATTGGTTAAAAACCCTAATTGGACAAGAATAAGCCTAGGGAGGACGAAAATGACCTAATTGATCATCCAATGACACAAACACACCTATTGGATGCACAAGATTGGTTAAAAACCCTAATTGGACAAGAATATGCCTAGGGAGGACGAAAATGACCTAAATATTAATTCAATGACACAAACAAAGTTATTGGATGCACAAGATTGATTAAAAACCCTAATTTGACAAGAATAAGTCTAGGTAGGACGAAAATGACCTAATTGATCATCCAATGACACAAACACACCTATTGGATGCACAAGATTGGTTAAAAACCCTAATTGGACATGAATAAGCCTAGGGACGACGAAAACGACCTAATTGATCATCCATTGACACAAACACACCTATTGGATGAACAAGATTGGTTAAAAACCCTAATTGGACAAGAATAAGCCTAGGGAGGACGAAAATGACCTAATTGATCATCCAATGACACAAACACACCTATTGGATGCACAAGATTGGTTAAAAACCCTAATTGGACAAGAATATGCCTAGGGAGGACGAAAATGACCTAAATATTAATTCAATGACACAAACAAAGTTATTGGATGCACAAGATTGGTTAAAAACCCTAATTGGACAAGAATATGCCTAAGGAGGACGAATATGACCTTAATGTTAATCCAATAACACAAATGAACTTATTGGATGCACAAGATTGGTTAAAAACCCTAATTGAACAAGAATATGCCTAGGGAGGACGGATATGACCTAAATGTTAATCCAATGACACAAATGAACTTATTGGATGCACAAGATTGGTTAAAAACCCTAATTGGACAAGAATAAGCCTAGGGAGGACGAAAATGACCTAATTGATCATCCAATGACACAAACACACCTATTGGATGCACAAGATTGGTTAAAAACCCTAATTGGACAAGAATATGACTAGGGAGGACGAATATGACCTAAATGTTAATCCAATAACACAAATGAACTTATTGGATGCACAAGATTGGTTAAAAACCCTAATTGGACAAGAATAAGCCTACGGAGGACAAAAAATGACCTAATTGATCATCCTATGACACAAACACACCTATTGGATGCACAAGATTGGTTAAAAACCCTAGTTGGACAAGAACCTACCTAGGGAGGACGAAAATGACCTAAGTGATCATCCAATGACACAAACACACCTATTGGATGCACAAGATTGGTTAAAAACCCTAATTGGACAAGAATATGCCTAGGGAGGACGAAAATGACCTAATTGATCATCCAATGACACAAACACACCTATTGGATGCACAAGATTGGTTAAAAACCCAAATTGGACAAGAATATGACTAGGGAGGACGAATATGACCTAAATGTTAATCCAATAACACAAATGAACTTATTGGATGCACAAGATTGGTTAAAAACCCTAATTGGACAAGAATAAGCCTAGGGAGGACGAAAATGACCTAATTGATCATCCAATGACACAAACACACCTATTGGATGCACAAGATTGGTTAAAAACCCTAATTGGACTAGAATATGCCTAGGGAGAACGAAAATGACCTAATTGATCATCCAATGACACAAACACACCTATTGGATGCACAAGATTGGTTAAAAACCCTAATTGGACAAGAATATGCCTAGGGAGGACAAAAATGACCTAAATATGAATTCAATGACACAAACAAACTTATTGGATGCACAAGATTGGTTAAAAACCCTAATTGGACAAGAATAAGCCTAGGGAGGACGAAAATGTCCTAATTGATCATCCAATGACACAAACACACCTATTGGATGCACAAGATTGGTTAAAAACCCTAGTTGGACAAGAATATGCTTAGGGAGGACAAAAATGACCTAATTGATCATCCAATGACACAAATGAACTTATTGGATGCACAAGATTTGTTAAAAACCCTAATTGGACAAGAATAAGCCTAGGGAGGACGAAAATGACCTAATTGATCATCCAATGACACAAACACACCTATTGGATGCACAAGATTGGTTAAAAACCCTAATTGGACAAGAATATGCCTTGGGAGGACGAAAATGACCTAAATTGATCATCCAATGACACAAACACACCTATTGAATGCACAAGATTGGTTAAAAACCCTAATTGGACAAGAATAAGCCTAGGGAGGACGAAAATGACCTAAATGTTAATCCAATGACCCAAATGAACTTATTGGATGCACAAGATTGGTTAAAAACCCTAATTGGACAAGAATAAGCCTAGGGAGGACGAAAATGACCTAATTGATCATCCAATGACACAAACACACCTATTGGATGCACAAGATTGGTTAAAAACCATAATTAGACAAGAATATGCCTAGGGAGGAAGAAAATGACCTAAATATTAATTCAATGACACAAGCTAAGTTATTGGATGCACAAGATTGGTTAAAAACTCTAATTGGACAAGAATAAGCCTAGGGAGGACGAAAATGACCTAATTGATCATCCAATGACACAAACACACCTATTGGATACACAAGATTGGTTAAAAACCCTAATTGGACAAGAATAAGCCTAGAGAGGACGAAAATGACCTAATTGATCATCCATTGCCACAAACACACCTATTGGATGCACAAGATTGGTTAAAAACCCTAATTGGACAAGAATAAGCCTAGGGAGGACGAAAATGACCTAATTGATCATCCAATGATACAAACACACCTATTGGATGCACAAGATTGGTTAAAAACCCTAATTGGGCAAGAATATGCCTAGGGTGGACGAAAATGACCTAAATGTTAATCCAATGACACAAACACACCTATTGGATGCACAAGATTGGTTAAAAACCCTAATTGGACAAGAATAAGCCTAGGGAGGACGAAAATGACCTAATTGATCATCCAATGACACAAACACACCTATTGGATGCACAAGATTGGTTAAAAACCCTAATTGGACAAGAATATGCCTAGGGAGGATGAAAATGACCTAAATATTAATTCGATGACACAAACAAAGTTATTGGATGCACAAGATTGGTTAAAAACCCTAATTGGACAAGAATAAGCCTAGGGAGGACGAAAATGACCTAATTGATCATCCAATGACACAAACACACCTATTGGATGCACAAGATTGGTTAAAAACCCTAATTGGACAAGAATAAGCCTAGGGAGGACGAAAATGACCTAATTGATCATCCAATGACACAAACACACCTATTGGATGCACAAGATTGGTTTAAAACCCTAGTTGGACAAGAATATGCCTATGGAGGACGAAAATGACCAAATTTATCATCCAATGACACAAATGAACTTATTGGATGCACAAGATTGGTTAAAAACCCTAATTGGACAAGAATAAGCCTAGGGAGGACGAAAATGACCTAATTGATCATCCAATGACACAAACACACCTATTGGATGCACAAGATTGGTTAAAAACCCTAGTAGGACAAGAAAATGCATAGGGAGGACAAAAATGACCTAATTGATCATCCAATGACACTAATGAACTTATTGGATGCACAAGATTGGTTAAAAACCCTAATTGGACAAGAATAAGCCTAGGGAGGACGAAAATGACCTAATTGATCATCCAATGACACAAACACACCTATTGGATGCACAAGATGGGTTAAAAACCCTAATTGGACAAGAATATGCCTAGGGAGGACGAATATGACCTAAATCTTAATCCAATAACACAAATGAACTTATTGGATGCACAAGATTGGTTAAAAACCCTAATTGGACAAGAATAAGCCTAGGGGGAACGAAAATGACCTAATTGATCATCCAATGACACAAACACACCTATTGGATGCTCAAGATTGGTTAAAAACCCTAATTGGACAAGGATATGCCTAGGGAGGACGAAAATGACCTAAATATTAATTCAATGACACAAACAAAGTTATTGGGTGCACAAGATTGGTTAAAAACCCTAATTGGACAAGAATAAGCCTAGGGAGGACGGAAATGACCTAATTGATCATCCAATGACACAAACACACCTATTGGATGCACAAGATTGGTTAAAAACCCTACTTGGACAAGAACATGCCGAGGAAGGACGAAAATGACCTAAGTGATCATCCAATGACACTAATGAACTTATTGGATGGACAAGATTGGTTAAAAACCCTAATTGGACAAGAATAAGCCTAGGGAGGACGAAAATGACCTAATTGATCATCCAATGACACAAACACACCTATTGGATGCACAAGATTGGTTAAAAACCCTAATTGGACAAGAATATGCCTAGGGAGGACGAAAATGACCTAATTGATCATCCAATGACACAAACACACCTATTGGATGCTCAAGATTGGTTAAAAACCCTAATTGGACAAGGATATGCCTAGGGAGGACGAAAATGACCTAAATATTAATTCAATGACACAAACAAAGTTATTGGGTGCACAAGATTGGTTAAAAACCCTAATTGGACAAGAATAAGCCTAGGGAGGACGAAAATGACCTAATTGATTATCCAATGACACAAACACACCTATTGGATGCACAAGATTGGTTAAAAACCCTAATTGGACAAGAATATGCCTAGGGAGGACGGAAATGACCTAATTGATCATACAATGACACAAACACACCTATTGGAAGCACAAGATTGGTTAAAAACCCTAATTGGACAAGAATATGCCTAGAAGGACGAATATGACCTAAATGTTAATCCAATAACACAAATGAACTTATTAGATGCACAAGATTGGTTAAAAACCCTAATTGGACAAGAATATGCCTAGGGAGGACGAAAATGACCTAAATATTAATTCAATGACACAAACAAATTTATCGGATGCACAAGATTGGTTAAAAACCCTAATTGGACAAGAATAAGCCTAGGGAGGACGAAAATGACCTAATTGATCATCCAATGACACAAACACACCTATTGGATGCACAAGATTGGTTAAAAACCCTAATTGGACAAGAATATGCCTAGGGAGGACGAAAATGACCTAATTGATCATCCAATGACACAAACACACCTATTGGATGCCCAAGATTGCTTAAAAACCCAAATTGGACAAGAATATGCCTAGGGAGGACGAAAATGACCTAAATATTAATTCAATGACACAAACAAACTTATCGGATGCACAAGATTGGTTAAAAACCCTAATTGGACAAGAATAAGCCTAGGGAGGACGAAAATGACCTAATTGATCATCCAATGACACAAACACACCTATTGGATGCACAAGATTGGTTAAAAACCCTAATTGGACAAGAATATGCCTAGGGAGGACGAAAATGACCTAATTGATCATCCAATGACACAAATGAACTTATCGGATGCACAAGATTAGTTAAAAACCCTAATTGGACAAGAATAAGCCTAGGGAGGACGAAAATGACCTAATTGATCATCCAATGACACAAACACACCTATTGGATGCACAAGATTGGTTAAAAACCCTAATTGGACAAGAATAAGCCTAGGGAGGACGAAAATGACCTAATTGATCATCCAATGACACAAACACACCTATTGGATGCACAAGATTGGTTAAAAACCCTAATTGGATAAGAATAAGCCTAGGGAGAACGAAAATGACCTAAATGTTAATCCTATGACACAACGCAACTTATTGGATGCACAAGATTGGTTAAAAACCCTAATTGGACAAGAATAAGCCTAGGGAGGACGAAAATGACCTAATTGATCATCCAATGACACAAACACACCTATTGGATGCACAAGATTGGTTAAAAACCCTAATTGGACAAGAATAAGTTTAGTGAGGACGAAAATGACCTAATTGATCATCCAATGACACAAACACACCTATTGGATGCACAAGATTGGTTAAAAACCCTAATTGGACAAGAATATGCCTAGGGAGGACGAATATGACCTAAATGTTAATCCAATAACACAAATGAACTTATTGGATGCACAAGATTGGTTAAAAACCCTAATTGGACAAGAATAAGCCTAGGGAGAACGAAAATGACCTAAGTGATCATCCAATGACACAAACACACCTATTGGATGCACAAGATTGGTTAAAAACCCTAATTGGACAAGAATAAGCCTAGTGAGGACGAAAATGACCTAATTGATCATCCAATGACACAAACACACCTATTGGATGCTCAAGATTGGTTAAAAACCCTAATTGGACAAGGATATACCTAGGGAGGACGAAAATGACCTAAATATTAATTCAATGACACAAACAAAGTTATTGGGTGCACAAGATTGGTTAAAAACCCTAATTGGACAAGAATAAGCCTAGGGAGGACGAAAATGACCTAATTGATTATCCAATGACACAAACACACCTATTGGATGCACAAGATTGGTTAAAAACCCTACTTGGACAAGAACATGCCGAGGAAGGACGAAAATGACCTAAGTGATCATCCAATGACACTAATGAACTTATTGGATGCACAAGATTGGTTAAAAACCCTAATTGGACAAGAATAAGCCTAGGGAGGACGAAAATGACCTAATTGATCATCCAATGACACAAACACACCTATTGGATGCACAAGATTGGTTAAAAACCCTAATTGGACAAGAATATGCCTAGGGAGGACGAATATGACCTAAATGTTAATCCAATAACACAAATGAACTTATTGGATGCACAAGATTGGTTAAAAACCCTAATTGGACATGAATAAGCCTAGGGAGAACGAAAATGATCTAAATGTTAATCCAATGACACAACTCAACTTATTGGATGCACAAGATTGGTTAAAAACCCTAATTGGACAAGAATAAGCCTAGGGAGGACGAAAATGACCTAATTGATCATCCAATGACACAAACACACCTATTGGATGCACAAGATTGGTTAAAAACCCTAATTGGACAAGAATAAGCCTAGGGAGGACGAAAATGACCTAATTGATCATCCAATGACACAAACACACCTATTGGATGCACAAGATTGGTTAAAAACCCTAATTGGACAAGAATATGTCTAGGGAGGACGAAAATGACCTAAATATTAATTCAATGACACAAACAAACTTATTGGATGCACAAGATTGGTTAAAAACCCTAATTGGACAAGAATAAGCCTAGGGAGGACGAAAATGACCTAATTGATCATCCAATGACACAAACACACCTATTGGATGCACAAGATTGGTTAAAAACCCTAGTTGGACAAGAACATGCCTAGGGAGGACGAAAATGACCTAGTTGATCATCCAATGACACTAATGAACTTATTGGATCCACAAGATTGGTTAAAAACCCTAATTGGACAAGAGTAAGCATAGGGAGGACGAAAATGACCTAATTGATCATCCAATGACACAAACACACCTATTGGATGCACAAGATTGGTTAAAAACCCTAACTGGACAAGAATATGCCTAGGGAGGACGAAAATGACCTAATTGATCATCCAATGACACAAATTAACTTATTGGATGCCCAAGATTGGTTAAAAACCCTAATTGGACAAGAATAAGCCTAGGGAGGACGAAAATGACCTAATTGATCATCCAATGACACAAACACACCTATTGGATGCACAAGATTGGTTAAAAACCCTAATTGGACAAGAATATGCCTAGGGAGGACGAAAATGACCTAAATGATAATTCAATGACACAAACACACTTATTGGATGCACAAGATTGGTTAAAAACCCTAATTGGACAAGAATAAGCCTAGGGAGGACGAAAATGACCTAATTGATCATCCAATGACACAAACACACCTATTGGATGCACAAGATTGGTTAAAAACCCTAATTGGACAAGAATATGCCTAGGGAGGTCGGATATGACCTAAATGTTAATCCAATGACACAAATGAACTTATTGGATGCACAAGATTGGTTAAAAACCCTAATTGGACAAGAATAAGCCTAGGGAGGACGAAAATGACCTAATTGATCATCCAATGACACAAACACACCTATTGGATGCACAAGATTGGTTAAAAACCCTAACTGGACAAGAATATGCCTAGGGAGGACGAAAATGACCTAATTGATCATCCAATGACACAAACACACCTATTGGATGCACAAGATTGGTTAAAAACACTAATTGGACAAGAATAAGCCTAGAGAGGACGAAAATGACCTAATTGATCATCCAATGACACAAACACTTCTATTGGATGCACAAGATTGGTTGAAAACCCTAATTGGACAAGAATAAGCCTGGGGAGGAAGAAAATGACCTAATTTATTATCCAATGACAAAAACACACATATTGGATGCACAAGATTGGTTAAAAACCCTAATTGGACAAGAATAAGCCTATGGAGGACGAAAATGACCAAATTGATCATCCAATGACACAAACACACCTATTGGGTGCACAAGATTGATTAAAAACCCTAATTGGACAAGAATATGCCTAGGGAGGACGAAAATGACCTAAATATTAATTCAATGACACAAACAAAGTTATTGGATGCACAAGATTGGTTAAAAACCCTAATTGGACAAGAATAAGCCTAGGGAGGACGAAAATGACCTAATTGATCATCCAATGACACAAACACACCTATTGGATGCACAAGATTGGTTAAAAACCCTAATTGGACAACAATATGCCTAGGGAGGACGAATATGACCTAAATGTTAATCCAATAACACAAATGAACTTATTCGATGCACAAGATGGGTTAAAAACCCTAATTGGACAAGAATATGCCTAGGGAGAACGAAAATGACCTAAATGTTAATCCAATGACACAACTCAACTTATTGGATGCACAAGATTGGTTAAAAACCCTAATTGGACAAGAATAAGCCTAGGGAGGACGAAAATGACCTAATTGATCATCCAATGACACAAACACACCTATTGGATGCACAAGATTGGTTAAAAACCCTAATTGGATAAGAAGAAGCCTAGGGAGGACGAAAATGACCTAAATGTTAATCCAATGACACAACTCAACTTATTGGATGCACAAGATTGGTTAAAAACCCTAATTGGACAAGAATAAGCCTAGGGAGGACGAAAATGACCTAATTGATCATCCAATGACACAAACACACCTATTGGATGCACAAGATTGGTTAAAAACCCTAATTGGATAAGAATAAGCCTAGGGAGGATGAAAATGACCTAAATGTTAATCCAATGACACAACTCAACTTATTGGATGCACAACATTGGTTAAAAATCCTAATTGGACAAGAATAAGCCTATGGAGGACGAAAATGACCTAATTGATCATCCAATGACACAAATGAACGTATTGGATGCGTAAGATTGGTTAAAAACCCTAATTGCACAAGAATAAGCCTAGGGAGGACGAAAATGACCTAAATGTTAATCCAATGACACAACTCAACTTATTGGATGCACAAGATTGGTTAAAAACCCTAATTGGACAAGAATAAGCCTAGGGAGGACGAAAATGACCTAATTGATCATCCAATGACACAAACACACCTATTGGAGGCACAAGATTGGTTAAAAACCCTAGTTGGACAAGAATAAGCCTAGGGAGGACGAAAATGACCTAATTGATCATTCAATGACACAAACACACCTATTGGATGCACAAGATTGGTTAAAACCCTAATTTGACAAGAATATGCCTAGGGAGGACGAATATGACCTAAATGTTAATCCAATAACACAAATGAACTTATTGGATGCACAAAATTGGTTAAAAACCCTAATTGGTCAAGAATAAGCCTAGGGAGAACGAAAATGACCTAAATGTTAATCCAATGACACAACTAAACTTATTGGATGCACAAGATTGGTTAAAAACCCTAACTGGACAAGAATATGCCTAGGGAGGACGAAAATGACCTAATTGATCATCCAATGACACAAACACACCTATTGGATGCACAAGATTGGTTAAAACCCTAATTGGACAAGAATATGCCTAGGGAGGACGAATATGACCTAAATGTTAATCCAATAACACAAATCAACTTATTGGATGCACAAAATTGGTTAAAAACCCTAATTGGACAAGAATAAGCCTAGGGAGAACGAAAATGACCTAAATGTTAATCCAATGACACAACTCAACTTATTGGATGCACAAGATTGGTTAAAAACCCTAATTGGACAAGAATAAGCCTAGGGAGGACGAAAATGACCTAATTGATCATCCAATGACACAAACACACCTATTGGATGCACAAGATTGGTTAAAAACCCTAATTGGACAAGAATATGCCTAGGGAGGACGAAAATGACCTAAATATTAATTCAATGACACAAACAAAGTTATTGGATGCACAAGATTGGTTAAAAACCCTAATTGGACAAGAATAAGCCTAGGGAGGACGAAAATGACCTAATTGATCATCCAATGACACAAACACACCTATTGGATGCACAAGATTGGTTAAAAACCCTAATTGGACAAGAATATGCCTAGGGAGGACGAAAATGACCTAAATATTAATTCAATGACACAAACAAAGTTATTGGATGCACAAGATTGGTGAAAAACCCTAATTGGACAAGAATAAGCCTAGGGGGAACGAAAATGACCTAATTGATCATCCAATGACACAAACACACCTATTGGATGCACAAGATTGGTTAAAAACCCTAATTGGACAAGAATATGCCTAGGGAGGACGAAAATGACCTAAATATTAATTCAATGACACAAACAAAGTTATTGGATGCACAAGATTGGTTAAAAACCCTAATTGGACAAGAATAAGCCTAGGGAGGACGAAAATGACCTAATTGATCATCCAATGACACAAACACACCTATTGGATGCACAAGATTGGTTAAAAACCCTAATTGGACAAGAATATACCTAGGGAGGACGAAAATGACCTAAATATTAATTCAATGACACAAACAAAGTTTTTGGATGCACAAGATTGGTTAAAAACCCTAATTGGACAAGAATGAGCCTAGGGAGAACGAAAATGACCTAAATGTTAATCCAATGACACAACTCAACTTATTGGATGCACAAGATTGGTTAAAAACCCTAATTGGACAAGAATAAGCCTAGGGAGGACGAAAATGACCTAATTGATCATCCAATGACACAAACACACCTATTGGATGCACAAGATTGGTTAAAAACCCTAACTGGACAAGAATAAGCCTAGGGAGGAAGAAAATAACTTAATTGACCATCCAATGACACAAACACACCTATTGGATGCACAAGATTGGTTAAAAACCCTAATTGGACAAGAATATGCCTAGGGAGGACGAAAATGACCTAAATGTTAATCCAATGACATAAACAAACTTATTGGATGCACAAGATTGGTTAAAAACCCTAATTGGACAAGAATAAGCCTAGGGAGGACGAAAATGACCTAATTGATCATCCAATGACACAAACACACCTATTGGATGCACAAGATTGGTTAAAAACCCTAATTGGACAAGAATAAGCCTAGGGAGGACGAAAATGACCTAATTGATCATCCAATGACACAAACACACCTATTGGATGCACAAGATTGGTTAAAAACCCTAATTGGACAAGAATATGCCTAGGGAGGACGAAAATGACCTAAATATTAATTTAATGACACAAACAAAGTTTTTGGATGCACAAGATTAATTAAAAACCCTAATTGGACAAGAATAAACCTAGGGAGGACGAAAATGACCTAATTGATCATCCAATGACACAAATACACCTATTGGATGCAAAAGATTGGTTAAAAATCCTAATTGGACAAGATGATGCCTAGGGAGGACGAAAATGACCTAAATATTAATTCAATGACACAAACAAACTTATTGGATGCACAAGATTGGTTAAAAACCCTAATTGGACAAAAATAAGCCTAGGGAGGACGAAAATGACCTAATTGATAATCCAATGACACAAACAAACTTATTGGATGCACAAGATTGGTTAAAAACCCTAATTGGACAAGAATAAACCAAGGGAGGACAAAAATGACCTAAATGTTAATCCAATGACACTACTCAACTTATTGGAAGCACAAGATTGGTTAAAAACCCTAATTGGACAAGAATAAGCCTAGGGAGGACGAAAATGACCTAATTGATCATCCAATGACACAAACACACCTATTGGATGCACAAGATTGGTTAAAAACCCTAATTGGACAAGAATAAGCCTAGGGAGGACGAAAATGACCTAATTGATCATCCAATGACACAAACACACCTATTGGATGCACAAGATTGGTTAAAAACCCTAATTGGACAAGAATATGCCTAGGGAGGACGAAAATGACCTAAATGTTAATCCAATGACACAAATGAACTTATTGGATGCACAAGATTGGTTAAAAACCCTAATAGGACAAGAATAAGCCTAGGGAGGACGAAAATAACCTAATTGATCATCCAATGACACAAACACACCTATTGGATGCACAAGATTGGTTAAAAACCCTAATTGGACAAGAATATGCCTAGGGAGGACGAAAATGACTTAATTGATCATCCAATGACACAAACACACCTATTGAATGCACAAGATTGGTTAAAAACCCTATTTGGACAAGAATATGCCTAGGGAGGACGAAAATGACCTAAATATTAATTCAATGACACAAACAAACTTATTGGATGCACAACATTGGTTAAGAACCCTAATTGGACAAGAATAAGCCTATGGAGGACGAAAATGACCTAATTGATCATCCAATGACACAAACACACGTATTGGATGCACAAGATTGGTTAAAAACCCTTATTGGACAAGAATAAGCCTAGGGAGAACGAAAATGACCTAAATGTTAATCCAATGACACAACTCAACTTATTGGATGCACAAGATTGGTTAAAAACCCTAATTGGACAAGAATAAGCCTAGGGAGGACGAAAATGACCTAATTGATCATCCAATGACACAAATGAACTTATTGGATGCACAAGATTGGTTAAAAACCCTAATTGGACAAGAATAAGCCTAGGGAGCACGAAAATGACCCAATTGATCATCCAATGACATAAACACACCTATTGGATGCACAAGATTGGTTAAAAACCCTAATTGGACAAGAATATGCCTAAGGAGGACGAAAATGACCTAAATGTTAATCCAATGACACAAATGAACTTATTGGATGGACAAGATTGGTTAAAAACACTAATTGGGCAAGAATATGCCTAGGGAGGACGAAAATGACCTAAATGTTAATCCAATGACACAACTCAACTTATTGGATGCACAAGATTGGTTAAAAACCCTAATTGGACAAGAATAAGCCTAGGGAGGACGAAAATGACCTAATTGATCATCCAATGACACAAACACACCTATTCGATGCACAAGATTGGTTAAAAACCCTAATTGGACAAGAATAAGCCTTGGGAGGACGAAAATGACCTAATTGATCATCCCATGACACAAACACACCTATTGGATGCACAAGACTGGTTAAAAACCCTAATTGGACAAGAATATGGATGGACGAAAATGACCTAATTGATCATCCAATGACACAAACACACTTATTGGAAGCACAAGATTGGTTAAAAGTCCTAATTGGACAAGAATAAGCCTAGGGAGGACGAAAATGACCTAATTGATCATCCAATGACACAAACACACCTATTGGATGCACAAGATTGGTTAAAAACCCTAATTGGACAAGAATATGCCTAGGGAGGACGAAAATGACCAAATTGATCATCCAATGACACAAACACACCTATTGGATACACAAGATTGGTTAAAAACCCTAATTGGACAAGAATATGCCGGGGGAGGACGAAAATGACCTAAATGTTAATCCAATGACACAAATGAACTTATTGGATGCACAAGATTGGTTAAAAACCCTAATTGGACAAGAATAAGCCTAGGGAGGACGAAAATGACCTAATTGATCATCCAATGACACAAACACACCTATTGGATGCACAAGATTGGTTAAAAACCCTAATTGGACAAGAATGTGCTTAGGGAGGACGAAAATGACCTAATTGATCATCCAATGACACAAACACACCTATTGGATGCACAAGATTGGTTAAAAACCCTAATTGGACAATAATATGCCTAGGGAGGACGAAAATGACCTAAATATTAATTCAATGACACAAACAAACTTATTGGATGCACAAGATTGGTTAAAAACCCTAATTGGACAATAATATGCCTAGGGAGGACGAAAATGACCTAATTGATTATCCAATGACACTAATGAACTTATTGGATGCACAAGATTGGTTAAAAACCCTAATTGGACAAGAATAAGCCTAGGGAGGACGAAAATGACCTAATTGATCATCCAATGACACAAACACACCTATTGGATGCACAAGATTGGTTAAAAACCCTAATTGGACAAGAATATGCCTAGGGAGGACGAAAATGACCTAATTGATCATCCAATGACACAAACACACCTATTGGATGCACAAGATTGGTTAAAAACCCTAATTGGACAAGAATATGCCTAGGGAGGACGAAAATGACCTAAATATTAATTCAATGACACAAACAAAGTTATTGGATGCACAAGATTGGTTGAAAACCCTAATTGGACAAGAATATGTCTAGGGAGGACGAAAATGACCTAAATGTTAATCCAATGACACAAATGAACTTATTGGATGCACAACACTGGTAAAAAACCCTAATTGGACAAGAGTAAGCCTAGGAAGGACGAAAATAACCTAATTGATCATCCAATGACACAAACACACCTATTGGATGCACAAGATTGGTTAAAAACCCTAATTGGACAAGAATATGCCTAGGGAGGACGAAAATGACCTAAATATTAATTCAATGACAAAAACAAAGTTATTGGATGCACATGATTGGTTAAAAACCCTAATTGGACAAGAATAAGCCTAGGGAGGACGAAAATGACCTAATTGATCATCCAATGACACAAACACACCTATTGGATGCACAAGATTGGTTAAAAACCCTAATTGGACAAGAATATGCCTAGGGAGGACGAAAATGACCTAAATTGATCATCCAATGACACAAACACACCTATTGGATGCACAAGATTGGTTAAAAACCCTAATTGGACAATAATATGCCTAGGGAGGACGAAAATGACCTAAATGTTAATCCAATGACACAAACAAAGTTATTGGAAGCACAAGATGGGTTAAAAACTCTAATTGGACAAGAATAAGCCTAGGGAGGACGAAAATGACCTAATTGATCATCCAATGACACAAACACACCTATTGGATGCACAAGATTGGTTAAAAACCCTAATTGGACAAGAATATGCCTAGGGAGAACGAAAGTGACCTAAATTTTAATCCAATGACACAAATGAACTTATTGGATGCACAAGATTGGTTAAAAACCCTAATTGGACAAGAATAAGCCTAGGGAGAACGAAAAATGACCTAAATGTTAATCCAATGACACAACTCAACTTATTGGATGCACAAGATTGGTTAAAAACCCTAATTGGACAAGAATAAGCCTAGGGAGGACGAAAATGACCTAATTGATCATCCAATGACACAAACCCACCTATTGGATGCACAAGATTGGTTAAAAACCCTAATTGGACAAGATTATGCCTAGGGAGGACGAAAATGACTTAATTGATCATCCAATAACACAAATGAACTTATTGGATGCACAAGATTGGTTAAAAACCCTAATTGGACAAGAATAAGCCTAGGGAGGACGAAAATGTCCTAATTGATCATCCAATGACACAAACACACCTATTGGATGCACAAGATTGGTTAAAAACCCTAATTGGACAAGAATATGCCTAGGGTGGACGAAAATGACCTAATTGATCATCCAATGACACAAACAAACTTATCGGATGCACAAGATTGGTTAAAAACCCTAATTGGACAAGAATAAGCCTAGGGAGGACGAAAATGACCTAATTGATCATCCAATGACACAAACACACCTATTGGATGCACAAGATTGGTTAAAAACCCTAATTGGACAAGAATATGCCTAGGGTGGACGAAAATGACCTAATTGATCATCCAATGACACAAACAAACTTATCGGATGCACAAGATTGGTTAAAAACCATAATTGGACAAGAATAAGCCTAGGGACGACAAAAATGACCTAATTGATCATCCAATGAAACAAACACACCTATTAGATGCACAAGATTGGTTAAAAACCCTAATAGGACAAGAATAAGCCTAGGGAGGACGAAAATGACCTAATTGATCATACAATGACACAAACTCACCTATTGGATGCACAAGATAGGTTAAAAACCCTAATTGGACAAGAATATGCCTAGGGAGGACGAAAATGACCTAATTGATCATCCAATGACACAAACACACCTATTGGATGCACAAGATTGGTTAAAAACTCTAATTGGACAAGAATAAGCATAGGGAGGACGAAAATGACCTAATTGATCATCCAATCACACAAACACACCTATTGCATGCACAAGATAGGTTAAAAACCCTAATTAGACAAGAATATGCCTAGGGAGGAGGAAAATAACCTAATTGATCATCCAATGATACAAACACACCTATTGGGTGCACAAGATCGGTTAAAAACCCTAATTGGACAAGAATAAGCCTAGGGAGGACGAAAATGACCTAATTGATCATCCAATGACACAAACACACCTATTGGATGCACAAGATTGGTTAAAAACCCTAATTGGACAAGAATATGCCTAGGGAGGACGAAAATGACCTAATTGATCATCCAATGACACAAATGAACTTATTGGATGCACAAGATTAGTTAAAAACCCTAATTGGACAAGAATAAGCTTTGGGAGGACGAAAATTACCTAATTGATCATCCAATGACACAAACACACCTATTGGATGCACAAGATTGGTCTAAAACTCTAAATGAGCAAGAATATGCCTAGGGAGGACGAAAATGACCAAAATGTTAATCCAATGACACAAATGAACGTATTGGATGCACAAGATTGGTTAAAAACCCTAATTGGACAAGAATAAGCCTAGGGAGGACGAAAATGACCTAATTGATCATCCAATGACACAAACACACCTATTGGATGCACAAGATTGGTTAAAAACCCTAATTGGACAAGAATATGCCTAGGGAGGACGAAAATGACCTAATTGATCATCCAATGACACAAACACACCTATTGGATGCACAAGATTGGTTAAAAACCCTAACTTGACAAGAATATGCCTAGGGAGGACGAAAATGACCTAATTGATCATCCAATGACACAAACACACCTATTGGATGCACAAGATTGGTTAAAAACCCTAATTTGACAAGAATATGCCTAGGGAGGACGAATATGACCTAAATGTTAATCCAATAACTCAAATGAACTTATTGGATGCACAAGATTTGTTAAAAACCCAAATTGGACAAGAATAATCCTAGGGAGAACGAAAATGACCTAAATGTTAATCCAATGACACAACTCAACTTATTGGATGCACAAGATTGGTTAAAAACCCTAATTGGACAAGAATAAGCCTAGGGAGGACGAAAATGACCTAATTGATCATCCAATGACACAAACACACCTATTGGATGCACAAGATTGGTTAAAAACCCTAATTGGACAAGAATATGCCTAGGGAGGACGAAAATGACCTAAATATTAATTCAATGACACAAACAAAGTTATTGGATGCAAAGATTGGTTAAAAACCCTAATTGGACAAGAATAAGCCTAGGGAGGACGAAAATGACCTAATTGATCATCCAATGACACAAACACACCTATTGGATGCACAAGATTGGTTAAAAACCCTAATTGGACAAGAATAAGCCTAGGGAGGACGAAAATGACCTAATTGATCATCCAATGACACAAACACACCTATTGGATGCACAAGATTGGTTAAAAACCCTAATTGGACAAGAATATGCCTAGGGAGGACGAAAATGACCTAAATATTAATTCAATGACACAAACAAAGTTATTGGATGCACAAGATTGATTAAAAACCCTAATTTGACAAGAATAAGTGTAGGTAGGATGAAAATGACCTAATTGATCATCCAATGACACAAACACACCTATTGGATGCACAAGATTGGTTAAAAACCCTAATTGGACAAGAATAAGCCTAGGGAGGACGAAAATGACCTAATTGATCATCCAATGACACAAACACACCTATTGGATGCACAAGATTGGTTAAAAACCCTAATTGGACAAGAATATGCCTAGGGAGGACGAAAATGACCTAAATATTAATTCAATGACACAATCAAAGTTATTGGATGCACAAGATTGGTTCAAAACCCTAATTGGACAAGAATAAGCTTAGGGAGGACGAAAATGACCTACTTGATCATCCAATGACACAAACACACCTATTGGATGCACAAGATTGGTTAAAAACCCTAATTGGACAAGAATAAGCCTAGGGAGGACGAAAATGACCTAATTGATCATCCAATGACACAAACACACCTATTGGATGCACAAGATTGGTTAAAAACCCTAATTGTACAAGAATAAGCCTAGGGAGAACGAAAATGACCTAAATGTTAATCCCATGACAAACCTCAACTTATTGGATGCACAAGATTGGTTAAAAACCCTAATTGGACAAGAATAAGCCTAGGGAGGACGAAAATGACCTAATTGATCATCCAATGACACAAACACACCTATTGGATGCACAAGATTGGTTAAAAACCCTAATTGGACAAGAATATGCCTAGGGAGGACGAAAATGACCTAAATATTAATTCAATGACATAAACAAACTTATTGGATGCACAAGATTGGTTAAAAACCCTAATTGGACAAGAATAAGCCAAGGGAGGACGAAAATGACCTAATTGATCATCCAATGACACAAACACACTTATTGGAAGCACAAGATTGGTTAAAAACCCTAATTGGACAAGAATATGCCTAGGGAGGACGAAAATGACCTAAATGTTAATCCAATGACACAAATGAACTTATTGGATGCACAAGATTGGTTAAAAACCCTAATTGGACATGAATAAGCCTAGGGAGGACGAAAATGACCTAATTGATCATCCAATGACACAAACACACTTATTGGATGCACAAGATTGGTTAAAAACCCTAATTGGACAAGAATAAGCCTAGGGAGGACGAAAATGACCTAATTGATCATCCAATGACACAAACACACCTATTGGATGCACAAGATTGGTTAAAAACCCTAATTGGACAAGAATATGCCTAGGGAGGACGAAAATGACCTAAATATTAATTCAATGAAACAAACAAACTTATTGGATGCACAAGATTCGTTAAAATCCCTAATTGGACAAGAATAAGCCTAGGGAGGACGAAAATGACCTAATTGATCATCAAATGACACAAACACACCTATTGGATGCACAAGATTGGTTAAAAACCCTAATTGGACAAGAATATGCCTAGCGAGGACGAAAATGACCTAAATATTAATTCAATGACACAAACAAAGTTATTGGATGCACAAGATTGGTTAAAAACCCTAATTGGACAAGAATAAGCCTAGGGAGGACGAAAATGACCTAATTGATCATCCAATGACACAAACACACCTATTGGATGCACAAGATTGGTTAAAAACCCTAATTGGACAAGAATAAGCCTAGAGAGGACCAAAATGACCTAATTGATCATCCAATGACACAAGCACACCTATTGGATACACAAGATTGGTTAAAAACCATAATTGGACAAGAATATGCCTAGGGAGGACGAAAATGACCTAAATGTTAATCCAATGACACAAATGAACTTATTGGATGCACAAGATTGGTTAAAAACCCTAATTGGACAAGAATAAGCCTAGGGAGGACGAAAATGACCTAATTGATCATCCAATGACACAAACACACCTATTGGATGCACAAGATTGGTTAAAAACCTTAATTGGACAAGATTATGCCTAGCGAGGACGATAATGACCTAAATATTAATTCAATGACACAAACAAACTTATTGGATGCACAAGATTGGTTAAAAACCCTAATTCGACAAGAATAAGCCTAGGGAGGACGAAAATGACCTAATTGATCATCCAATGACACTAACACACCTATTGGATGCACAAGAATGGTTAAAAACTATAATTGGGCAAGAATATGCCTTGGGAGGACGAAAATGACCTAATTGATCATCCAATGACACAAACACACCTATTGGATGCACAAGATCGGTTAAAAACCCTAATTGGACAAGAATAAGCCTAGGGAGGACGAAAATGACCTAATTGATCATACAATGACACAAACACACCTATTGGATGCACAAGATTGGTTAAAAACCCTAATTGGACAAGAATATGCCTAGGGAGAACGAAAATAACCTAATTGATCATCCAATGATACAAACACACCTATTGGGTGCACAAGATTGGTTAAAAACCCTAATTGGACAAGAATAAGCCTAGGGAGGACGAAAATGACCTAATTGATCATCCAATGACACAAACACACCTATTGGATGCACAAGATTGGTTAAAAACCCTAATTGGACAAGAAGAAGCCTAGGGAGGACGAAAATGACCAAATTGATCATCCAATGACACAAACAAACCTATTGGATGCACAAGATTGGTTAAAAACCCTAATTGGACAAGAATAAGCCTAGGGAGGACGAAAATGACCTAATTGATCATCCAATGACACAAACACACCTATTGGATGCACAAGATTGGTTAAAAACCCTAATTGGACAAGTATACGCCTAGGGAGGACGAAAATGACCTAACTATTAATTCAATGACATAAACAAACTTATTGGATGCACAAGATTGGTTAAAAACCCTAATTGGACAAGAATAAGCCTAGGGAGGACGAAAATGACCTAATTGATCATCCAATGACACAAACACACCTATTGGAAGCACAAGATCGGTTAAAAACCCTAATTGGACAAGAATATGCCTAGGGAGGACGAAAATAACCTAAATGTTAATCCAAAGACACAAATGAACTTATTGGATGCACAAGATTGGTTAAAAACCCTAATTGGACAAGAATAAGCCTAGGGAGGACGAAAATGACCTAATTGATCATCCAATGACACAAACACACCTATTGGATGCACAAGATTGGTTAAAAACCCTAATTGGACAAGAATAAGCCTAGGGAGGACGAAAATGACCTAATTGATCATCCAATGACACAAACACACCTATTGGATGCACAAGATTGGTTTAAAACCCTAATTGGACAAGAATAAGCCTAGGGAGGACGAAAATGACCTAAATGTTAATCCAATGACACAAACACACCTATTGGATGCACAAGATTGGTTAAAAACCCTAATTGGACAAGAATAAGCCTAGGGAGGACGAAAATGACCTAATTGATCATCCAATGACACAAACACACCTATTGGATGCACAAGATTGGTTAAAAACCCTAATTGGAAAAGATTATGCCTAGGAAGGACGAAAATGACCTAATTGATCATCCAATGACACAAACACACCTATTCGATGCACAAGATTGGTTAAAAACCCTAATTGGACAAGAATAAGCCTACGGAGGACGAAAATGACCTAAATGTGAATCCAATGACACAACTCCACTTATTGGATGCACAAGATTGGTTAAAAGCCCTAATTGGACAAGAATAAGCCTAGGGAGGACGAAAATGACCTAAATGTTAATCCAATGACACAAACACACCTATTGGATGCACAAGATTGGTTAAAAACCCTAATTGGACAAGAATAAGCCTAGGGAGGACGAAAATGACCTAATTGATCATCCAATGACACAGACACACCTATTGGATGCACAAGATTGGTTAAAAACCCTAATTGGACAAGAATATGCCTAGGGAGGACGAAAATGACCTAATAGATCATCCAATGACACAAACACACCTATTGGATGAACAAGATCGGTTAAAAATCCTAATTGGACAAGAATAAGCCTAGGGAGGACGAAAATGACCTAATTGATCATCCAATGAATAAAACACACCTATTGGATGTACAAGATTGGTTAAAAACCCTAATTGGACAAGAATAAGCCTAGGGAGGACGAAAATGACCTAATTGATCATCCAATGACACAAACACACCTATTGGATGCACAAAATTGGTTAAAAACCCTAATTGGACAAGAATATGCCTAGGGAGGTCGAAAATGACCTAAATATTAATTCAATGAAACAGACAAACTTATTGGATGCACAAGATTGGTTAAAAACCCTAATTGGACAAGAATATGCCTAGGGAGGACGAAAATGACCTAATTGATCATCCAATGACACAAACACACCTATTGGATGCAAAAGATTGGGTAAAAACCCTAATTGGACAAGAATAAGCCTAGGGAGGACAAAAATAACCTAATTGATCATCCAATGACACAAACACACCTATTGGATGCACAAGATTGGTTAAAAACCCTAATTGGACAAGAATATGCCTAGGGAGGACGAAAATGACCTAAATGTTAATCCAATGACACAAATGAACTTATTAGATGTACAAGATTGGTTAAAAACCCTAATTTGACAAGAATATCCCTAGGGAGGACGAAAATGACATAATGTTAATCCAATGACACAAATGAACTTATTGGATGCACAAGATTGGTTATAAACCCTAATTGGACAAGAATATGCCTGGGGAGGACGAAAATGACCTAAATGTTAATCCAATGACACAACTCAACTTATTGGATGCACAAGATTGGTTAAAAACCCTAATTGGACAAGAATAAGCCTAGGGAGGACGAAAATGACCTAATTGATCATCCAATGACACAAACACACCTATTGGATGCACAAGATTGGTTAAAAACCCTAATTGGACAAGAATATGCCTAGGGAGGACGAAAATGACCTAAATGTTAATCCAATGACACAAACGAACTTATTGGATGTACAAGATTGGTTAAAAATCCTAATTGGACAAGAATAAGCCTAGGGAGGACGAAAATGACCTAATTGATCATCCAATGACACAAACACACCTATTGGATGCACAAGATTGGTTAAAAACCCTAATTGGACAAGAATATGCCTAGGGAGGACGAAAATGACCTAATTGATCATCCAATGACACAAACACACCTATTGGACGCACAAGATTGGTTAGAAACCCTAATTGGACAAGAATATGCCTAGGGAGGACGAAAATGATCTAAATATTAATTCAGTGACACAAACAAACTCATTGGATGCACAAGATTGGTTAAAAACCCTAATTGGACATTAATAAGCCTAGGGAGGACGAGAATGACCTAATTGATCATCCAATGACACAAATACACCTATTGGAAGCACAAGATTGGTTAAAAACCCTAATTGGACAAGAATAAGCCTAGGGAGGACGAAAATGACCTAATTGATCATCCAATGACACAAACACACCTATTGGATGCACAAGATTGGTTAAAAACCCTAATTGGACAAGAATATGCCTAGGGAGGACGAAAATGACCTAATTGATCATCCAGTGAAACAAACACACCTATTGGATGCACAAGATTGGTTAAGAACCCTAATTGGACAAGAATATGCCTAGGGAGGACGAAAATGATCTAAATATTAATTCAGTGACACAAACAAACTCATTGGATGCACAAAATTGGTTAAAAACCCTAATTGGACATTAATAAGCCTAGGGAGGACGAGAATGACCTAATTGATCATCCAATGACACAAATACACCTATTGGAAGCACAAGATTGGTTAAAAACCCTAATTGGACAAGAATAAGCCTAGGGAGGACGAAAATGACCTAATTGATCATCCAATGACACAAACACACCTATTGGATGCACAAGATTGGTTAAAAACCCTAATTGGACAAGAATATGCCTAGGGAGGACGAAAATGACCTAAATATTAATTCAATGTCACAAACAAAGTTATTGGATGCACAAGATTGGTTAAAAACCCTAATTGGACAAGAATAAGCCTAGGGAGGATGAAAATGACCTAATTGATCATCCAATGACACAAACACACCTATTGGAAGCACAAGATTGGTTAAAAACCCTAATTGGACAAGAATTGATGAGGACATAAAATTCTTAACCAACGAAGAAAGCCTAGAGGATATTCAAGGTCTTGGAACCCCAATGACAAGAGCAAGGTCAAAGAAGGCGAAGGAGGTTCTAAATAACTTGATAGCCACTTTATTTGAAGCAAGTACAACTCATGAAGAATTGAAGCCCAAGATTGTCAATTGCTTAACCCAAATTGAAGAAGTTAAGGAATGAAGGCGGCATTTATGTGTTATCAAATTTTAATATTAGTTTTACTTAAATTAATAGACTAAATTAATAAGAAATTTGGGTGTAACTGTTAAAATTTTAGTTGGGCCAAATTTAGAGAACTTTTTAGGAATTGCCATTATAAAAGGCAAACTCTTATTTTTCTTAAGGAGATTTTTTGAACATTGTTTTTGTGAGGCTTTGCTCTCTAGAGTTCTTGAAAGAATTCATCTAGAACTTATCAAGGTTGTTAATCCTTGTGGCGTTCTTCTTATTTTATCAATCCTTAGATTGTGGCACCATTTTGTTCTTGGTTTCTTTGCTGAATAATAATATTGAGTTTCCTTTACATCAAATCCTAATACCCCCAATTCTTCCAATTTTCGTGATCAGTAAACTGCATTCATATCTCGAGTTCTATATACTGGTTTTCGGTGATTCAAAAGCCTAACTTGCGTTTCAGAACGTCATCTTTCACCTCGTTTTGGAATCGGCCGAATCGAAGTTTCACAGCTCCTTTTATCGCATTCTGCAGTTTTACGGGATTTTCACTCAAATTTGTAAGTTTCCAACCTAGAACGATCCTTATAGTAAACCATGACTAGTAAGATCATATCAAGAATATGCCTAGGGAGGACCAAAATGACCTAAATATTAATTCAATGACACAAACAAACTTATTGGATGCACAAGATTGGTTAAAAACCCTAATTGGACAAGAATAAGCCTAGGGAGGACGAAAATGACCTAATTGATCATCCAATGACACAAACACACCTATTGGATGCACAAGATTGGTTAAAAACCCTAGTTGGACAAGAACATGCCCAAGGAGGACGAAAATGACCTAATTGATCATCCAATGACACTAATGAACTTATTGGATGCACAAGATTGGTTAAAAACCCTAATTGGACAAGAATAAGCCTAGGGAGGACGAAAATGACCTAATTGATCATCCAATGACACAAACACACCTATTGGATGCACAAGATTGGTTAAAAACCCTAATTGGACAAGAATATGCCTAGGGAGGACGAAAATGACCTAAATATTAATTCAATGACACAAACAACCTTATTGGATGCACAAGATTGGTTAAAAACCCTAATTGGACAAGAATAAGCCTAGGGAGGACGAAAATGACCTAATTGATCATCCAATGACACAAACACACCTATTGGATGCACAAGATTGGTTAAAAACCCTAATTGGACAAGAATAGGCCTACGGAGGGCGAAAATGACCTAATTGATCATCCCAAGACACAAACACACCTATTGGATGCACAAGATTGGTTAAAAACCCTAATTGGACAAGAATAAGACTAGGGAGGACGAAAATGACCTAATTGATCATCCAATGACACAGACACACCTATTGGATGCACAAGATTGGTTAAAAACCCTAATTGGACAAGAATAAGCCTAGGGAGGACGAAAATGACCTAATTGATCATCCAATGACACAAACACACCTACTGGATGCACAAGATTGGTTAAAAACCCTAATTGGACAAGAATAAGCCTAGGGAGGACGAAAATGACCTAATTGATCATCCAATGACACAAACACACCTATTGGATGCAAAAGATTGGTTAAAAACCCTAATTGGACAAGAATAAGGCTAGGGAGGATGAAAATAACCTAATTGATCATCCAATGACACAAACACACCTATTGGATGCACAAGATTAGTTAAAAACCCTAATTGGGCAAGAATATGCCAAGGGAGGACGAAAATGACCTAAATGTTTATCCAATGACACAAATGAACTTATTGGGTGCACAAGATTGGTTAAAAACCCTAATTGGACAAGAATAAGCCTAGGGAGGACGAAAATGACCTAAATGTTAATCCAATGACACAACTCAACTTATTGGATGCACAAGATTGGTTAAAAACCCTAATTGGGCAAGAATAAGCCTAGGGAGGACGAAAATGACCTAATTGATCATCCAAAGACACAAACACACCTATTGGATGCACAAGATTGGTTAAAAACCCTAATTGGACAAGAATAAGACTAGGGAGGACGAAAATGACCTAATTGATCATCCAATGACACAGACACACCTATTGGATGCACAAGATTGGTTAAAAACCCTAATTGGACAAGAATATGCCTAGGGAGGACGAAAATGACCTAATAGATCATCCAATGACACAAACACACCTATTGGATGAACAAGATCGGTTAAAAATCCTAATTGGACAAGAATAAGCCTAGGGAGGATGAAAATGACCTAATTGATCATCCAATGACACAAACACACCTATTGGATGTACAAGATTGGTTAAAAACCCTAATTGGACAAGAATAAGCCTAGGGAGGACGAAAATGACCTAATTGATCATCCAATGACACAAACACACCTATTAGATGCACAATATTGGTTAAAAACCCTAATTGGACAAGAATATGCCTAGGGAGGACGAAAATAACCTAATTGATCATCCAATGACACAAACACACCTATTAGATGCACAATATTGGTTAAAAACCCTAATTGGACAAGAATATGCCTAGGGAGGACGAATATGACCTAAATGTTAATCCAATAACACAAATGAACTTATTGGATGCACAAGATTGGTTAAAAACCCTAATTGGACAAGAATAAGCCTAGGGAGAACGAAAATGACCTAAATGTTAATCCAATGACATAACTCAACTTATTGGATGCACAAGATTGGTTAAAAACACTAATTGGACAAGAATAAGCCTAGGGAGGACGAAAATGACCTAATTGATCATCCAATGACACAAACACACCTATTGAATGCACAAGATTGGTTAAAAACCCTAATTGGACAAGAATATGCCTAGGGAGGACGAAAATGACCTAAATGTTAATCCAATGCCACAAATGAACTTATTGGATGCACAAGATTGGTTAAAAACCCTAATTGGACAAGAATAAGCCTAGGGAGAACGAAAATGACCTAAATGTTAATCCAATAACACAACTCAACTTATTGGATGCACAAGATTGGTTAAAAATCCTAATTGGACAAGAATAAGCCTAGAAAGGACGAAAATGACCTAAATGTTAATCCAATGACACAACTCAACTGATTGGATGCACAAGATTGGTTAAAAACCCTTATTGGACAAGAATAAGCCTAGGGAGGACGAAAATGACCTAATTGATCATCCAATGACACAAACACACCTATTGGATGCACAAGATTGGTTAAAAACCCTAATTGGACAAGAATATGCCTAGGGAGGACGAAAATAACCTAATTGATCATCCAACGACACAAACACACCTATTTATTTCACATGATCGGTTAAAAACCCTAATTGGACAAGAATAAGCCTAGGGAGGACGAAAATGACCTAATTGATCATCCAATGACACAAACACACCTATTGGATGCACAAGATTGGTTAAAAACCCAAAATGGACAACAATATGCCTAGGGGGGACGAAAATGACCTAATTGATCATCCAATGACACAAATGAACTTATTGGATGTACAAGATTAGTTAAAAACCCTAATTGGACAAGAATAAGCCTAGGGAGGACGAAAATAACCTAATTGATCATCCAATGACACAAACACACCTATTGGATGCACAAGATTGGTTAAAAACCCTAATTGGACAAGAATAAGCCTATGGAGGACGAAAATGACCTAATTGATCATCCAATAACACAAACACACCTATTGGATGCACAAGATTGGTTAAAAACCCTAATTGGACAAGAATAAGCCTATGGAGGACGAAAATGACCTAATTGATCATCCAATGACACAAACACACCTATTGGATGCGCAAGATTGGTTAAAAACCCTAATTGGACAAGAATAAGCCTAGGGAGGACGAAAATGACCTAAATGTCAATTCAATGACACAACTCAACTTATTGGATGCACAAGATTGGTTAAAAACCCTAATTGGACAAGAATAAGCCTAGGGAGGACGAAAATGACCTAATTGATCATCCAATGACACAAACACACCTATTGGATGCACAAGATTGGTTAAAAACCCTAATTGGACAAGAATAAGCCTAGGGAGGACAACAATGACCTAATTGATCATCCAATGACACAAACACACCTATTGGATGCACAAGAATGGTTAAAAACCCTAATTGGACAAGAATAAGCCTAGGGAGGACGAAAATGACCTAATTGATCATCCAATGACACAAACACACCTATTGGATGCACAAGATTGGTTAAAAACCCTAATTGGACAAGAATAAGCCTAGGGAGGACGAAAATGACCTAATTGATCATCCAATGACACAAACACACCTATTGGATGCACAAGATTGGTTAAAAACCCTAATTGGACAAGAATATGCCTAGGGAGGACGAAAATGACCTAAATGTTAATCCAATGACACAACTCAACTTATTGGATGCACAAGATTGGTTAAAAACTCTAATTGGACAAGAATATGCCTAGGGAGGACGAAAATGACATTAATATTAATTCAATGACACAAACAAAGTTATTGGATGCACAAGATTGGTTAAAAACCCTAATTGGACAAGAATAAGCCTAGGGAGGACGAAAATGACCTAATTGATCATCCAATGACACAAACACACCTATTGGATGCACAAGATTGGTTAAAAACCCTAATTGGACAAGAAAAAGCCTAGGGAGGACGAAAATGACCTAATTGATCATCCAATGACACAAACACACTTATTGGATGCACAAGATTGGTTAATAACCCTAATTGGACAAGAATAAGCCTAGGGAGGACGAAAATGACCTAATTGATCATCCAATGACACAAACACACCTATTGGATGCACAAGATTGGTTAAAAACCCTAATTGGACAAGAATAAGCCTAGGGAGGACGAAAATGACCTAATTGATCATCAATTGCCACAAACACACCTATTGGATGCACAAGATTGGTTAAAAACCCTAATTGGACAAGAATAAGCCTAGGGAGGACGAAAATGACCTAATTGATCATCCAATGACACAAACACACCTATTGGATGCACAAGATTGGTTAAAAACCCTAATTGGACAAGAATAAGCCTAGGGAGGACGAAAATAACCTAATTGATCATCCAATGACACAAACACACCTATTGGATGCACAAGATTGGTTAAAAACCCTAATTGGACCAGAATATGCCTAGGGAGGACGAAAATGACCTAATTGATCATCAATTGACACAAACACAGCTATTGGATGCACAAGATCGGTTAAAAACCCTAATTGGACAAGAATAAGCCTAGGGAGGACGAAAATGACCTAATTGATCATCCAATGACACAAACACACCTATTGGATGCACAAGATTGGTTAAAAACCCTAATTGGACAAGAATAAGCCTAGGGAGGACGAAAATGACCTGAATGTTAATCCAATAACACAAATCAACTTATTGGATGCACAAGATTGGTTAAAAACCCTAATTGGACAAGAATAAGCCTAGGGAGGACGAAAATGACCTAATTGATCATCCAATGACACAAACACACCTATTGGATGCACAAGATTGGTTAAAAACCCTAGTTGGACAAGAACATGCCTAGGGAGGACAAAAATGACCTAATTGATCATCCAATGACACCAATGAACTTATTGGATGCACAAGATTGGTTAAAAACCCTAATTGGACAAGAATAAGCCTAGGGAGGACGAAAATGACCTAATTGATCATCCAATGACACAAACACACCTATTGGATGCACAAGATTGGTTAAAAACCCTAATTGGACAAGAATATGCCTAGGGAGGACGAAAATGACCTAAATATTAATTCAATGAAACACACAAACTTATTGGATGCACAAGATTGGTTAAAAACCCTAATTGGACAAGAATAAGCCTAGGGAGGACGAAAATGACCTAATTGATCATCCAATGACACAAACACACCTATTGGATGCACAAGATTGGTTAAAAACCCTAATTGGACAAGAATAAGCCTAGGGAGGACGAAAATGACCTAATTGATCATCCAATGACACAAACACACCTATTGGATGCACAAGATTGGTTAAAAACCCTAGTTGGACAAGAATATGCATAGGGAGGACGAAAATGACCTAAATATTAATTCAATGACATAAACAAACTTGTTGGATGCACAAGATTGGTTAAAAACCCTAATTGGACAAGAATAAGCCTAGGGAGGACGAAAATGACCTAATTGATCATCCAATGACACAAACACACCTATTGGATGCACAAGATTGGTTAAAAACCCTAACTGGATAAGAATATGCCTAGGGAGGACGAAAATGACCTAATTGATCATCCAATGTTACAAACACACCTATTGGATGCACAAGATTGGTTAAAAACCCTAATTGGACAAGAATATGCCTAGGGAGGACGAATATGACCTAATTGATCATCCAATGAAACAAACACACCTATTGGATGCACAAGATTGGTTAAAAACCCTAATTGGACAAGAATAAGCCTAGGGAGGACGAAAATGACCTAATTGATCATCCAATGACACAAACACACCTATTGGATGCACAAGATTGGTTAAAAACCCTAATTGGACAAGAATAAGCCTAGGGAGGACGAAAATGACCTAATTGATCATCCAATGACACAAACACACCTATTGGATGCACAAGATTGGTTAAAAACCCTAACTGGAGAAGAATATGCCTAGGGAGGACGAAAATGATCTAATTGATCATCCAATGACACAAACACACCTATTGGATGCACAAGATTGGTTAAAAACCCTAATTGGACAAGAATAAGCCTAGGGAGGACGAAAATGACCTAATTGATCATCCAATGATACAAACACACCTATTGGATGCACAAGATTGGTTAAAAACCCTAATTGGGCAAGAATATGCCTAGGGTGGACGAAAATGACCTAAATGTTAATCCAATGACACAAACACACCTATTGGATGCACAAGATTGGTTAAAAACCCTAATTGGACAAGAATAAGCCTAGGGAGGACGAAAATGACCTAATTGATCATCCAATGACACAAACACACCTATTGGATGCACAAGATTGGTTAAAAACCCTAATTGGAAAAGATTATGCCTAGGAAGGACGAAAATGACCTAATTGATCATCCAATGACACAAACACACCTATTCGATGCACAAGATTGGTTAAAAACCCTAATTGGACAAGAATAAGCCTACGGAGGACGAAAATGACCTAAATGTGAATCCAATGACACAACTCCACTTATTGGATGCACAAGATTGGTTAAAAGCCCTAATTGGACAAGAATAAGCCTAGGGAGGACGAAAATGACCTAAATGTTAATCCAATGACACAAACACACCTATTGGATGCACAAGATTGGTTAAAAACCCTAATTGGACAAGAATAAGCCTAGGGAGGACGAAAATGACCTAATTGATCATCCAATGACACAGACACACCTATTGGATGCACAAGATTGGTTAAAAACCCTAATTGGACAAGAATATGCCTAGGGAGGACGAAAATGACCTAATAGATCATCCAATGACACAAACACACCTATTGGATGAACAAGATCGGTTAAAAATCCTAATTGGACAAGAATAAGCCTAGGGAGGATGAAAATGACCTAATTGATCATCCAATGACACAAACACACCTATTGGATGTACAAGATTGGTTAAAAACCCTAATTGGACAAGAATAAGCCTAGGGAGGACGAAAATGACCTAATTGATCATCCAATGACACAAACACACCTATTAGATGCACAATATTGGTTAAAAACCCTAATTGGACAAGAATATGCCTAGGGAGGACGAAAATAACCTAATTGATCATCCAATGACACAAACACACCTATTAGATGCACAATATTGGTTAAAAACCCTAATTGGACAAGAATATGCCTAGGGAGGACGAATATGACCTAAATGTTAATCCAATAACACAAATGAACTTATTGGATGCACAAGATTGGTTAAAAACCCTAATTGGACAAGAATAAGCCTAGGGAGAACGAAAATGACCTAAATGTTAATCCAATGACATAACTCAACTTATTGGATGCACAAGATTGGTTAAAAACACTAATTGGACAAGAATAAGCCTAGGGAGGACGAAAATGACCTAATTGATCATCCAATGACACAAACACACCTATTGAATGCACAAGATTGGTTACAAACCCTAGTTGGACAAGAATATGCCTCGGGAGGACGAAAATGACCTAATTGATCATCCAATAACACAAATGAACTAATTAGATGCAAAAGATTGGTTAAAAACCCTAAATGGACAAGAATAAACCTAGGGAGGACGAAAATGACCTAATTGATCATCCAATGACACAAACACACCTATTGGATGCACAAGATTGGTTAAAAACCCTAATTGGACTAGAATATGCCTAGGGAGGACGAAAATGACCTAATTGATCATCCAATGACACAAACACACCTATTGGATGCACAAGATTGGTTAAAAACACTAATTGGACAAGAATAAGCCTAGGGAGGACGGAAATAACCTAATTGATCATCCAATGACACAAACACACCTATTGAATGCACAAGATTGGTTAAAAACCCTAATTGGACAAGAATATGCCTAGGGAGGACGAAAATGACCTAAATATTAATTCAATGAAACAAACAAACTTATTGGATGCACAAGATTGGTTAAAAACCCTAATTGGACAAGAATAAGTCTAGGGAGGACGAAAATGACCTAATTGATCATCATATGACACAAACACACCTATTGGATGCACAAGATTGGATAAAAACCCTAATTGGACAAGAATATGCCTAGGGAGGACGAAAATGACCTAAATATTAATTCAATGACACAAACAAACTTATTGGATGCACAAGATTGGTTAAAAACCCTAATTGGACAAGAATAAGCCTAGGGAGGACGAAAATGACCTAATTGATCATCCAATGACACAAACACACCTATTGGATGCACAAGATTGGTTAAAAACCCTAATTGGACAAGAATATGCCTAGGGAGGACGAAAATGACCTAATTGATCATCCAATGACACAAACACACCTATTGGATGCACAAGATTGGTTAAAAACCATAATTGGACAAGAATAAGCAAAGGGAGGACGAAAATGACCTAATTGATCATCCAATGACACAAACACACCTATTGGATGCACAAGATTGGTTAAAAACCCTAATTGGACAAGAATATGCCTAGGGAGGACGAAAATGACCTAATTGATCATCCAATGACACAAACACACCTATTGGATGCACAAGATTGGTTAAAAACCCTAATTGGACAAGAATATGCCTAGGGAGGACGAAAATGACCTAATTGATCATCCAATGACACAAACACACCTATTGGATGCACAAGATTGGTCTAAAACTCTAATTGGAGAAGAATATGCCTAAGGAGGACGAAAATGACCTAAATGTTAATCCAATGACACAAATGAACGTATTGGATGCACAAGATTGGTTAAAAACCCTAATTGGACAAGAATAAGCCTAGGGACGACGAGAATGACCTAAACGTTAATCCAATGACACAACTCAACTTATTGGAAGCACAAGATTGGTTAAAAACCCTAATTGGATAAGAATAAGCCTAGGGAGGACGAAAATGACCTAATTGATCATCCAATGACACAAACACACCTATTGGATGCACAAGATTGGTTAAAAACCCTAATTGGACAAGAATATGCCTAGGGAGGACGAAAATGACCTAATTGATCATCCAATGACACAAACACACCTATTGGATGCACAAGATTGGTTAAAAACCCTAATTGGACAAGAATATCCCTAGGGAGGACGAAAATGACCCAATTGATCATCCAATGACACAAACAAACCTATTGGATGCACAAGATTGGTTAAAAACCCTAATTGGACCAGAATATGCCTAGGGAGGACGAAAATGACCTAATTGATCATCCAATGACACAAACACACCTATTGGATGCACAAGATTCGTTAAAAACCCTAATTGGACAAGAATATGCCTAGGGAGGACGAAAATGACCAAATCAATCATCCAATGACACAAACACACCTATTGGATGCACAAGATTGGTTAAAAACCCTAATTGGACAAGAATATGCCTAGGGAGGACGAAAATGACCTAATTGATCATCCAATGACACAAACACACCTATTGGATGCACAAGATCGGTTAAAAATCCTAACTGGACAAGAATAAGCCTAGGGAGGACGAAAATGACCTAATTGATCATCCAATGACACAAACACACCTATTGGATGCACAAGATTGGTTAAAAACCCTAATTGGACAAGAATATGCCTAGGGAGGACGAAAATGACCTAATTGATCATCCAATGACACAAACACACCTATTGGATGCACAAGATTGGTTAAAAACCCTAATTGGACAAGAATATGCCTAGGGAGGACGAAAGTCACCTAAATATTAATTCAATGACACAAACAAACTTATTGGATGCACAAGATTGGTTAAAAACCCTAGTTGGACAAGAATAAGCATAGGGAGGACGAAAATGACCTAATTGATCATCCAATGACACAACCACACCTATAGGATGCACAAGATTGGTTAAAAACCCTAATTGGACAAGAATAAGCCTAGGGAGGACGAAAATGACCTAATTGATCATCCAATGACACAAACACACCTATTGGATGCACAAGATTGGTTAAAAACCCTAATTGGACAAGAATATGCCTAGGGAGGACGAAAATGACCTAATTGATCATCCAATGACACAAACACACCTATTGGATGCACAAGATTGGTTAAAAACCCTAATTGGACAAGAATATGCCTAGGGAGGACGAAAATGACCTAATTGATCATCCAATGACACAAACACACCTATTGGATGCACAAGATTGGTTAAAAACCCTAATTGGACAAGAATAAGCGTAGGGAGAACGTAAATGACCTAAATGTTAATCCAATGACACAACTTAACTTATTGGATGCACAAGATTGGTTAAAAACCCTAATTGGACAAGAATAAGCCTAGGGAGGACGAAAATGACCTAATTGATCATCCAATGACACAAACACACCTATTGGATGCACAAGATTGGTTAAAACCCCTAGTTGGACAAGAATAAGCCTAGGGAGGACGAAAATGACCTAATTGATCATCCAATGACACAAACACACCTATTGGATGCACAAGATTGGTTAAAAACCCTAATTGGACAAGAATAAGCCTAGGGAGGACGAAAATGACCTAATTGATCATCCAATGACACAAACACACCTATTGGATGCACAAGATTGGTTTAAAACCATAGTTGGACAAGAATATGCCTAGGGAGGACGAAAATAACCTAATTGATCATCCAATGACACAAATGAACTTAATGGATGCACAAGATTGGTTAAAAACCCTAATTGGACAAGAATAAGCCTAGGGAGGACGAAAATGACCTAATTGATCATCCAATGACACAAACACACCTATTGGATGCACAAGATTGGTTAAAAACCCTAATTGGACAAGAATATGCCTAGGGAGGACGAAAATGACCTAATTGATCATCGAATGACACAAACACACCTATTGGATGCAAAAGTTTGGTTAAAAACCCTAATTGGACAAGAATATGCCTAGGGAGGACGAAAATGACCTAATTGTTAATCCAATGACGCAAATGAACTTATTGGATGCACAAGATTGGTTAAAAACCCTAATTGGACAAGAATAAGCCTAGGGAGGACGAAAATGACCTAATTGATCATCCAATGACACAAACACACCTATTGGATGCACAAGATTGGTTAAAAACCCTAATTGTTCAAGAATAAGTCTAGGGAGGACGAAAATGACCTAATTGATCATCCAATGACACAAACACACCTATTGGATGCACAAGATTGGTTAAAAACCCTAATTCGACAAGAATATGCCTAGGGAGGACGAAAATGACCTAAACGTTAATCCAATGAAACAACTCAACTTATTGGATGCACAAGATTGGTTAAAAACCCTAATTGGACAAGAATAAGCCTAGGGAGGACGAAAATGACCTACTTGATCATCCAATGACACAAACACACCTATTGGATACACAAGATTGGTTAAAAACCCTAATTGGACAAGAATATGCCTAGGGAGGACGAAAATGACCTAAATGTTAATCCAATGACACAAATGAACTTATTGGATGCAGAAGATTGGTTAAAAACTATAATTGGACAATAATAAGCCTAGGGAGGACGAAAATGACCTAATTGATCATCCAATGACACAAACACACCTATTGGATGCACAAGATTGGTTAAAAACCCTAATTGGACAAGAATATGCCTAGGGAGGACGAAAATGACCTAATTGATCATCCAATGACACAAACACACCTATTGGATACACAAGATTGGTTAAAAACCCTAATTGGACAAGAATATGTCTAGGGAGGACGAAAATGACCTAAATGTTAATCCAATGACACAAATGAACTTATTGGATGCACAAGATTGGTTAAAAACCCTAATTGGACAAGAATAAGCCTAGGGGGACAAAAATGACCTAAATGTTAATCCAATGAAACAACTCAACTTATTGGATGCACAAGATTGGTTAAAAACCCTAATTGGACAAGAATAAGCCTAGGGAGGACGAAAATGACCTAATTGATCATCCAATGACACAAACACACCTATTGGATGCACAAGATTGGTTAAAAACCCTAATTGGACAAGAATATGCCTAGGGAGGACGAAAATGACCTAATTGATCATCCAATGACACAAATGAACTTATTGGATGCACAAGATTAGTTAAAAACCCTAATTGGACAAGAATAAGCTTTGGGAGGACGAAAATTACCTAATTGATCATCCAATGACACAAACACACCTATTGGATGCACAAGATTGGTCTAAAACTCTAAATGAGCAAGAATATGCCTAGGGAGGACGAAAATGACCAAAATGTTAATCCAATGACACAAATGAACGTATTGGATGCACAAGATTGGTTAAAAACCCTAATTGGACAAGAATAAGCCTAGGGAGGACGAAAATGACCTAATTGATCATCCAATGACACAAACACACCTATTGGATGCACAAGATTGGTTAAAAACCCTAATTGGACAAGAATATGCCTAGGGAGGACGAAAATGACCTAATTGATCATCCAATGACACAAATGAACTTATTGGATGCACAAGATTAGTTAAAAACCCTAATTGGACAAGAATAAGCCTAGGGAGGGCGAAAATGACCTAATTGATCATCCAATGACACAAACACACCTATTGGATGCACAAGATTGGTTAAAAACCCTAATTGGACAAGAATAAGACTAGGGAGGACGAAAATGACCTAATTGATCATCCAATGACACAGACACACCTATTGGATGCACAAGATTGGTTAAAAACCCTAATTGGACAAGAATATGCCTAGGGAGGACGAAAATGACCTAATAGATCATCCAATGACACAAACACACCTATTGGATGAACAAGATCGGTTAAAAATCCTAATTGGACAAGAATAAGCCTAGGGAGGATGAAAATGACCTAATTGATCATCCAATGACACAAACACACCTATTGGATGTACAAGATTGGTTAAAAACCCTAATTGGACAAGAATAAGCCTAGGGAGGACGAAAATGACCTAATTGATCATCCAATGACACAAACACACCTATTGGATGCACAAGATTGGTTAAAAACTCTAATTGGACAAGAATATGCCTAGGGAGGTCGAAAATGACCTAAATATTAATTCAATGAAACAGACAAACTTATTGGATGCACAAGATTGGTTAAAAACCCTAACTGGACAAGAATAAGCCTAGGGATGACGAAAATGACCTAAATGTTAATCCAATGACACAACTCAACTTATTGGATGCACAAGATTGGTTAAAAACCCTAATTGGACAAGAATAAGCCTAGGGAGGACGAAAATGACCTAATTGATCATCCATTGCCACGAACACACCTATTGGATGCACAAGATTGGTTAAAAACCCTAATTGGACAAGAATATGCCTAGGGAGGACGAAAATGACCTAATTGATCATCCAATAACACAAACACACCTATTGGATGCACAAGATTGGTTAAAAACCCTAATTGGACAAGAATAAGCATAGGGAGGACGAAAATAACCTAATTGGTCATCCAATGACACAAACACACCTATAGGATGCACAAGATTGGTTAAAAACACTAATTGGACAAGAATAAGCCTAGGGAGGACGGAAATAACCTAATTGATCATCCAATGACACAAACACACCTATTGAATGCACAAGATTGGTTAAAAACCCTAATTGGACAAGAATATGCCTAGGGAGGACGAAAATGACCTAAATATTAATTCAATGAAACAAACAAACTTATTGGATGCACAAGATTGGTTAAAAACTCTAATTGGAAAAGAATAAGCCTAGGGAGGACGAAAATGACCTAATTGATCATCCAATGATACAAACACACCTATCGGATGCACAAGATTGGTTAAAAACCCTAATTGGACAAGAATATGCCTAGGGAGGACGAAAATAACCTAATTGATCATCCAATGACACAAACACACCTATTAGATGCACAATATTGGTTAAAAACCCTAATTGGACAAGAATATGCCTAGGGAGGACGAATATGACCTAAATGTTAATCCAATAACACAAATGAACTTATTGGATGCACAAGATTGGTTAAAAACCCTAATTGGACAAGAATAAGCCTAGGGAGAACGAAAATGACCTAAATGTTAATCCAATGACATAACTCAACTTATTGGATGCACAAGATTGGTTAAAAACCCTAATTGGACAAGAATAAGCCTAGGGAGGACGAAAATGACCTAATTGATCATCCAATGACACAAACACACCTATTGGATGCACAAGATTGGTTAAAAACACTAATTGGACAAGAATAAGCCTAGGGAGGACGGAAATAACCTAATTGATCATCCAATGACACAAACACACCTATTGAATGCACAAGATTGGTTAAAAACCCTAATTGGACAAGAATATGCCTAGGGAGGACGAAAATGACCTAAATATTAATTCAATGAAACAAACAAACTTATTGGATGCACAAGAATGGTTAAAAACTCTAATTGGAAAAGAATAAGCCTAGGGAGGACGAAAATGACCTAATTGATCATCCAATGATACAAACACACCTATCGGACGCACAAGATTGGTTAAAAACCCTAATTGGACAAGAATATGCCTAGGGAGGACGAAAATAACCTAATTGATCATCCAATGACACAAACACACCTATTAGATGCACAATATTGGTTAAAAACCCTAATTGGACAAGAATATGCCTAGGGAGGACGAATATGACCTAAATGTTAATCCAATAACACAAATGAACTTATTGGATGCACAAGATTGGTTAAAAACCCTAATTGGACAAGAATAAGCCTAGGGAGAACGAAAATGACCTAAATGTTAATCCAATGACATAACTCAACTTATTGGATGCACAAGATTGGTTAAAAACCCTAATTGGACAAGAATAAGCCTAGGGAGGACGAAAATGACCTAATTGATCATCCAATGACACAAACACACCTATTGAATGCACAAGATTGGTTAAAAACCCTAATTGGAGAAGAATATGCCTAGGGAGGACGTAAATGACCTAAATGTTAATCCAATGACACAAATGAACTTATTGGATGCACAAGATTGGTTAAAAACCCTAATTGGACAAGAATAAGCCTAGGGAGGACGAAAATGACCTAATTGATCATCCAATGACACAAACACACCTATTGGATGCACAAGATTGGTTAAAAACCCTAATTGGACAAGAATATGCCTAGGGAGGACGAAAATGACCTAAATATTAACTCAATGACACAAACAAAGTTATTGGATGAACAAGATTGGTTAAAAACCCTAATTGGACAAGAATAAGCCTAGGGAGGATGAAAATGACCTAATTGATCATCCAATGACACAAGCACACCTATTGGATGCACAAGATTGGTTAAAAACCCTAATTGGACAAGAATATGCCTAGGGAGGACGAAAATGACCTAAATATTAATTCAATGACACAAACACACCTATTGGATGCACAAGATTGGTTAAAAACCCTAATTGGACAAGAATATGCCTCGGGAGGACGAATATGACCTAAATGTTAATCCAATAACACAAATGAACTTATTGGATGCACAAGATTGGTTAAAAACCCTAATTGGACAAGAATATGCCTAGGGAGGACTGATATGACCTAAATGTTAATCCAATGACACAAATGAACTTATTGGATGCACAAGATTGGTTAAAAACCCTAATTGGACAAGAATAAGCCTAGGGAGGACGAAAACGACCTAATTGATCATCCAATGACACAAACACACCTATTGGATGCACAAGATTGGTTAAAAACCCTAATTGGACAAGAATATGCCAAGGGAGGACGAAAATGACCTAAATATAAATTCAATGACACAAACAAAGTTATTGGATGAACAAGATTGGTTAAAAACCCTAATTGGACAAGAATAAGCCTAGGGAGGACGAAAATGACCTAATTGATCATCCAATGAAACAAAAACACCTATTGGATGCACAAGATTGGTTAAAAACCCTAATTGGACAAGAATAAGCCTAGGGAGGACGAAAATGACCTAATTGATCATCCAATGACACAAACACACCTATTGGATGCACAAGATTGGTTAAAAACCCTAATTGGACAAGAATAAGCCTAGGGAGGACGAAAATGACCTAATTGATCATCCAATGACACAAACACACCTATTGGATGCACAAGATTGGTTAAAAACCCTAATTGGACAAGAATATGCCTAGGGAGGACGAAAATGACCTAATTGATCATCCAATGACACAAACACACCTATTGGATGCACAAGATTGGTTAAAAACCCTAATTGGACAAGAATATGCCTAGGGATGACGAAAATGACATTATGTTAATCCAATGACACAAATGAACTTATTGGATGCACAAGATTGGTTAAAAACCCTAATTGGACAAGAATAAGCCTAGGGAGGACGAAAATGACCTAATTGATCATCCAATGACACAAACACACCTATTGGATGCACAAGATTCGTTAAAAACCCTAATTGGACAAGAATATGCCTAGGGAGGACGAAAATGACCTAAATATTAATTCAACGACACAAACAAAGTTATTGGATGCACAAGATTGGTTAAAAACCCTAATTGGACAAGAATATGTCTAAGGAGGACGAATATGACCTAAATGTTAATCCAATAACACAAATGAACTTATTGGATGCACAAGATTGGTTAAAAACCCTAATTGGACAAGAATATGCCTAGGGAGGACGGATATGACCTAAATGTTAATCCAATGACACAAATGAACTTATTGGATGCACAAGATTGGTTAAAAACCCTAATTGGACAAGAATATGCCTAGGGAGGACTAAAATGACCTAATTGATCATCCAATGACACAAACACACCTATTGGATGCACAAGATTGGTTAAAAACCCTAATTGGACAAGAATATGCCTAGGGAGGACGAAAATGACCTAATTGATCATCCAATGACACAAACACACCTATTGGATGCACAAGAATGGTTAAAAACCCTAATTGGACAAGAATATGCCTAGGGAGGATGAAAATGACCTAAATATTAATTCAATGACACAAACAAAGTTATTGGATGCACAAGATTGGTTAAAAACCCTAATTGGACAAGAATAAGCATAGGGAGGACGAAAATGACCTAATTGATCATCCAATGACACAAACACACGTATTGGATGCACAAGATTGGTTAAAAACCCTAATTGGACAAGAATAAGCCTAGGGAGGACGAAAATGACCTAATTGATCATCCAATGACACAAACACACCTATTGGATGCACAAGATTGGTTAAAAACCCTAATTGGACAAGAATACGCCTAGCGAGGACGAAAATGACCTAATTGATCATCCAATGACACAAACACACCTATTGGATGCACAAGATTGGTTAAAAACCCTAATTGGACAAGAATATGCCTAGGGAGGACGAAAATGACCTAATTGATCATCCAATGACACAAACACACCTATTGGATGCACAAGATTGGTTAAAAACCCTAATTGGACAAGAATAAACCTAGGGAGGACGAAAATGACCTAAATATTAATTCAATGACACAAACAAACTTATCGGATGCACAAGATTGGTTAAAAACCCTAATTGGACAAGAATAAACCTAGGGAGGACGAAAATGACCTAATTGATCATCCAATGACACAAACACCCTTATTGGATGCACAAGATTGGTTAAAAACCCTAATTGGACAAGAATATGCCATGGAGGACGAAAATGACCTAATTGATCATCCAATGACACAAACACACCTATTGGATGCACAAGATTGGTTAAAAACCCTAATTGGACAAGAATATGCCTAGGGAGGACGAAAATGACCTAATTGATCATCCAATGACACAAACACACCTATTGGATGCACAAGATTGGTTAAAAACCCTAATTGGACAAGAATAAGCCTAGGGAGGACGAAAATGACCTAATTGATCATCCAATGACACAAACACACCTATTGGATGCACAAGATTGGTTAAAAACCCTAATTTGACTCGAATAAGCCTAGGGAGGACGAAAATGACCTAATTGATCATCCATTGCCACAAAAACACCTAATTGGACAAGAATATGCCTAGGGAGGACGAAAATGACCTAATTGGTCATCCAATGAAACAAACACACCTATTGGATGCACAAGATTGGTTAAAAACCCTAATTGGACAAGAATAAGCCTAGGGAGGACGAAAATAACCTAATTGATCATCCAATGACACAAACACACCTATTGGATGCACAAGATTGGTTAAAAACCCTAATTGGACAAGAATATGCCTGGGCAGGACGAAAATGACCTAAATGTTAATCCAATGACACAAATGAACTTATTGGATGCACAAGATTGGTTAAAAACCCTAATTGGACAAGAATAAGCCTAGGGAGGACGAAAATGACCTAATTGATCATCCAATGACAGAAACACACCGATTGGATTCACAAGATTGGTTAAAAACCCTAATTCGACAAGAATATGCCTAAGGAGGACGAAAATGACCTAAATATTAATTCAATGACACAAACAAAGTTATTGGATGCACAAGATTGGTTAAAAACCCTAATTGGACAAGAATAAGCCTTGGGATGATGAAAATGACCTAATTGATCATCCAATGACACAAACACACCTATTGGATGCACAAGATTGGTTAAAAACCCTAATTGGACAAGAATAAGCCTAGGGAGGACGAAAATGACCTAATTGATCATCCAATGACACAAACACACCTATTGGATGCACAAGATTGGTTAAAAACCCTAATTGGACAAGAATAAGCCTAGGGAGGACGAAAATGACCTAATTGATCATCCAATGACACAAACACACCTATTGGATGCACAAGATTGGTTAAAAACCCTAATTGGACAAGAATAAGCCTAGGGAGGACGAAAATGACCTAATTGATCATCCAATGACACAAACACACCTATTGGATGCATAAGATTGGTTAAAAACCCTAATTGGACAAGAATAAGCTTAGGGAGGACGAAAAATGACCTAATTGATCATCCAATGACACAAACACACCTATTGGATGCACAAGATTGGTTAAAAACCCTAATTGGACAAGAATAAGCCTAGGGAGGACGAAAATGACCTAATTGATCATCCAATGACACAAACACACCTATTGGATGCACAAGATTGGTTAAAAACCCTAATTGGACAACAATATACCTTGGGAGGACGAAAATGACCTAAATATTAATTCAATGACACAATTAAACTTATTGGATGCACAAGATTGGTTAAAAACCCTAATTGGACAAGAATAAGCCTAGGGAGGACGAAAATGACCTAAATGTTAATCCAATGACACAAACACACCTATTGGATGCACAAGATTGGTTAAAAACCCTAATTGGACAAGAATAAGCCTAGGGAGGACGAAAATGACCTAATTGATCATCCAATGACACAGACACACCTATTGGATGCACAAGATTGGTTAAAAACCCTAATTGGACAAGAATATGCCTAGGGAGGACGAAAATGACCTAATAGATCATCCAATGACACAAACACACCTATTGGATGAACAAGATCGGTTAAAAATCCTAATTGGACAAGAATAAGCCTAGGGAGGACGAAAATGACCTAATTGATCATCCAATGACACAAACACACCTATTGGATGTACAAGATTGGTTAAAAACCATAATTGGACAAGAATAAGCCTAGGGAGGACGAAAATGACCTAATTGATCATCCAATGACACAAACACACCTATTGGATGCACAAGATTGGTTAAAAACCCTAATTGGACAAGAATATGCCTAGGGAGGTCGAAAATGACCTAAATATTAATTCAATGAAACAGACAAACTTATTGGATGCACAAGATTGGTTAAAAACCCTAATTGGACAAGATTATGCCTAGGGAGGACGAAAATGACCTAATTGATCATCCAATGACACAAACACACCTATTGGATGCACAAGATTGGTTAAAAACCCTAATTGGACAAGAATAAGCCTAGGGAGGACAAAAATAACCTAATTGATCATCCAATGACACAAACACACCTATTGGATGCACAAGATTGGTTAAAAACCCTAATTGGACCAGAATAAGCCTAGGGAGGACGAAAATGACCTAAATGTAAATCCAATGACACAACTCAACTTATTGGATGCACAAGATTGGTTAAAAACCCTAACTGGACAAGAATAAGCCTAGGGATGACGAAAATGACCTAAATGTTAATCCAATGACACAACTCAACTTATTGGATGCACAAGACTGGTTAAAAACCCTAATTGGACAAGAATAAGCCTAGGGAGGACGAAAATGACCTAAATGTAAATCCAATGACACACCTCAACTTATTGGATGCACAAGATTGGTTAAAAACCCTAATTGGACAAGAATAAGCCTAGGGAGGACGAAAATGACCTAATTGATCATCCAATGACACAAACACACCTATTGGATGCACAAGATTGGTTAAAAACCCTAATTGGACAAGAATATGCCTAGGGAGGACGAAAATGACCTAATTGATCATCCAATGACACAAACACACCTATTGGATGCACAAGATTGGTTAAAAACCCTAATTGGACAAGAATAAGCCTAGGGAGGACAAAAATGACCAAAATGTTAATCAAATGACACAACTCAACTTATTGGATGCACAAGATTGGTTAAAAACCCTAATTGGACAAGAATAAGCATAGGGAGGACGAAAATGACCTAATTGATCATCCAATGACACAAACACACCTATTGGATGCACAAGATTGGTTAAAAACCCTAATTGGACAAGAATATGCCTAGGGAGGACGAAAATGACCTAATTGATCATCCAATGACACAAACACACCTATTGGATGCACAAGATTGATTAAAAACCCTAATTGGCCAAGAATATGCCTAGGGAGAACGAAAATGACCTAAATTGATCATCCAATGACACAAACACACCTATTGTTTGCACAAGATTGGTTAAAAACCCTAATTGGACAAGAATATGCCTAGGGAGAACGAAAATGACCTAAATGTTAATCCAATGACACAAATGAACTTATTGGATGCACAAGATTGGTTAAATACCCTAATTGGACAAGAATAAGCCTAGGGAGGACGAAAATGACCTAATTGATCATCCAATGACACAAACACACCTATTGGATGCACAAGATTGATTAAAAACCCTAATTGGACAAGAATAAGCCTAAGGAGGACGAAAATGACCTAATTGATAATCCAATGACACAAACACACCTATTGGATGCACAAGATTGGTTAAAAACCCTAGTTGGACAAGAATGTGCCTAGGGAGGACGAAAATGACCTAATTGATCATCCAATGACACAAACACACCTATTGGATGCACAAGATTGGTTAAAAACCCTAATTGGACAAGAATAAGCCTAGGGAGGACGAAAATGACCTAATTGATCATCCAATGACACAAACACACCTATTGGATGCACAAGATTGGTTAAAAACCCTCATTGGACAAGAATATGCCTAGGGAGGACGAAAATGACCTAAATGTTAATCCAATCACACAAATGAACTTATTGGATGCACAAGATTGGTTAATAACCCTAATTGGACAAGAATTAGCCTTGGGAGGATGAATATGACCTAATTGATCATCCAATGAGACAAACGCACCTATTGGATGCACAAGACTGGTTATAAACCCTAATTGGACAAGAATATGCCTAGGAAAGACGAAAATGACCTAATTGATCATCCAATGACACAAACACACGTATTGGAAGCACAAGATTGTTTAAAAACCCTAATTGGACAAGAATAAGCCTAGGGAGGATGAAAATGACCTAATTGATCATCCAATGACACAAACACACCTATTGGATGCACAAGATTGGTTAAAAACCCTAATTGGGCAAGTATAAGCCTAGGGAGGACGAAAATGACCTAACTGATCATCCAATGACACAAACACACCTATTAGATGCACAAGATTTGTTAAAAACCCTAATTGGACAAGAATAAGCCTAGGAAGGACGAAAATGACCTAATTGATCATCCAATGACACAAACACACCTATTGGATGCACAAGATTGGTTAAAAACCCTAATTGGACAAGAATATGCCTAGGAAGGACGAAAATGACCTAAATATTAATTCAATGACATAAACAAACTTGTTGGATGCACAAGATTGGTTAAAAACCCTAATTGGACAAGAATAAGCCTAGGGAGGACGAAAATGACCTAATTGATCATCCAATGACACAAACACACCTATTGGATGCACAAGATTGGTTAAAAACCCTAATTGGACAAGAATAAGCCTAGGGAGGACGAAAATGACCTAATTGATCATCCAATGACACAAACACACCTATTGGATGCACAAGATTGGTTAAAAACCCTAGTAGGACAAGAATATGCCTAGGGAGGACGAAAATGACCTAATTGATCATCCAATGACACAAACACACCTATTGGATGAAAAAGATTGGATAAAAACCCAAATTGGACAAGAATAAGCATAGAAAGGACGAAAATGACCTAATTGATCATCCAATGACACAAACACACCTATTGGATGCACAAGATTGGTTAAAAACCCTAATTGGACAAGAATAAGCCTAGGGAGGACGAAAATGACCTAATTGATCATCCAATGACACAAACACACCTATTGGATGCACAAGATTGGGTAAAAACCCTAATTGGACAAGAATATGCCTAGGGAGGACGAAAATCACCTAAATATTAATTCAATGACACAAACAAAGTTATTGGATGCACAAGATTGGTTAAAAACCCTATTTGGACAAGAATAAGCCTAGGGAGAACGAAAATGACCTAAATGTTAATCCAATGACACAACTCAACTTATTTGATGCACAAGATTGGTTAAAAACCTCAATTGGACAAGAATAAGCCTAGGGAGGACGAAAACGACCTAACTGATCATCCAATGACACAAACACACCTATTGGATGCACAAGATTGGTTAAAAACCCTAATTGGACAAGAATATGCCTAGGGAGGACGAAAATGACCTAATTGATCATCCAATGACACAAACACACCTATTGGATGCACAAGATTGGTTAAAAACCCTAATTGGACAAGAATATGCCTAGGGAGGACGAAAGTCACCTAAATATTAATTCAATGACACAAACAAACTTATTGGATGCACAAGATTGGTTAAAAACCCTAGTTGGACAAGAATAAGCATAGGGAGGACGAAAATGACCTAATTGATCATCCAATGACACAACCACACCTATAGGATGCACAAGATTGGTTAAAAACCCTAATTGGACAAGAATAAGCCTAGGGAGGACGAAAATGACCTAATTGATCATCCAATGACACAAACACACCTATTGGATGCACAAGATTGGTTAAAAACCCTAATTGGACAAGAATATGCCTAGGGAGGACGAAAATGACCTAATTGATCATCCAATGACACAAACACACCTATTGGATGCACAAGATTGGTTAAAAACCCTAATTGGACAAGAATATGCCTAGGGAGGACGAAAATGACCTAATTGATCATCCAATGACACAAATGAACTTATCGGATGCACACGATTAGTTAAAAACCCTAATTGGACAAGAATATGCATAGGGAGGAAGAAAATAACCTAATTGATCATCCAATGACACAAACACACCTATTGGATGCACAAGATTGGTTAAAAACCCTAATTGGACAAGAATATGCCTAGGGAGGACGAAAATGACCTAATTGATCATCCAATGACACAAACACACCTATTGGATGCACAAGATTGGTTAAAAACCCTAATTGGACAAGAATATGCCTAGGGAGGACGAAAATGACCTAATTGATCATCCAATGACACAAACACACCTATTGGATGCACAAGATTACTTAAAAACCCTAACTGGACAAGAATAAGCCTAGGGAGGACGAAAATGACCTAAATGTTAATCCAATGAGACAACTCAACTTATTGGATGCACAAGATTGGTTAAAAACCCTAATTGGACAAGAATAAGCCTAGGGAGGACGAAAATGACCTAATTGATCATCCAATGACACAAACACACCTATTGGATGCACAAGATTGTTTAAAAACCCTAATTGGACAACAATATGCCTGGGGAGGATGAAAATGACCTAAATGTTAATCCAATGACACAAATGAACTTATTGGATGCACAAGATTGGTTAAAAACCCTAATTGGACAACAATATGCCTGGGGAGGATGAAAATGACCTAAATGTTAATCCAATGACACAAATGAACTTATTGGATGCACAAGATTTGTTAAAAACCCTAATTGGACAAGAATAAGCCTAGGGAGGACGAAAATGACCTAATTGATCATCCAATGACACAAACACACCTATTGGATGCACAAGATTGGTTAAAAACCCTAATTGGACAAGAATATGCCTAGGGAGGACGAAAATGACCTAATTGATCATCCAATGACACAAACACACCAATTGGATGCACAAGATTAGTTAAAAACCCTAATTGGACAAGAATAAGTCTAGGGAGGACGAAAATGACCTAATTGATCATCCAATGACACAAACACACCTATTGGATGCACAAGATTGGTTAAAACCCTAATTGGACTAGAATATGCATAGGGATGACGAAAATGACCTAATTGATCATCCAATGACACAAATGAACTTATTAGATGCACAAGATTGGTTAAAAACCCTAATTGGACAAGAATAGGCCTAGGGAGGACGAAGATGACCTAATTGATCATCCAATGACACAAACACACCTATTGGATACACAAGATTGGTTAAAAACCCTAATTGGACAAGAATATGCCTAGGGAGGACGAAAATGATCTAATTGATCATCCAATGACACAAATGAACTTATTGGATGCACAAGATTGGTTAAAGACCCCAATTGGACAAGAATAGACCTAGGGAGGACGAAAATGACCTAATTGATCATCCAATGACACAAACACACCTATTGGATGGACAAGATTGGTTAAAAACCCTAATTGGACAAGAATATGCCTAGGAAGGACGAAAATGACCTAAATGTTAATCCAATGACACAAATGAACTTATTGGATGCACAAGATTGGTTAAAAACCCTAATTGGACAAGAATAAGCCTAGGGAGGACGAAAATGACCTAATTGATCATCCAATGACACAAACACACCTATTGGATGCACAAGATTGGTTAAAAACCCTAATTGGACAAGAATAAGCCTAGGGAGGACGAAAATGACCTAATTGATCATCCAATGACACAAACACACCTATTAGATGCACAAGATTGGTTAAAAACCCTAATTAGACAAGAATATGCCTAGGGAGGAGGAAAATGACCTAAATATTAATTCAATTACACAAACAAAGTTATTGGATGCACAAGATTGGTTAAAAACCCTAATTGGACAAGAATAAGCCTAGGGAGGACGAAAATGACCTAATTGATCATCCAATGACACAAACACACCTATTGGATGTACAAGATTGGTTAAAAACCCTAATTGGACAAGAATATGCCTAGGGAGGACGAAAATGACCTAAATATTAATTCAATCACACAAACAAAGTTATTGGATGCACAAGATTGGTTAAAAACCCTAATTGGACAAGAATAAGCCTAGGGAGGACGAAAATGACCTAATTGATCATCCAATGACACAAACACACCTATTGGATGCACAAGATTGGTTAAAAACCCTAATTGGACAAGAATATGCCTAGGGAGGACGAAAATGACCTAATTGATCATCCAATGACACAAACACACCTATTGGATGCACAAGATTGGTTAAAAACCCTAAGCCTAGGGAGGACGAAAATGGCCTAATTCATCATCCATACACACAAACACACCTATTGGATGCACAAGATTGGTTACAAACCCTAGTTGGACAAGAATATGCCTAGGGAGGACGAAAATGACCTTACTGATCATTCAATGACACAAATGAACTTATTGGATGCACAAGATTGGTTAAAAACCCTAATTGGACAAGAATAAGCCTTGGGAGGACGAAAATGACCTAATTGATCATCCAATGACACAAACACACCTATTGGATGCACAAGACTGGTTAAAAACCCTAATTGGACAAGAATAAGCCTAGGGAGGACGAAAATGACCTAATTGATCATCCAATGACACAAACACACCTATTGGAAGCACAAGATTGGTTAAAAACCCTAACTGGACAAGAATATGCCTAGGGAGGACGAAAATGACCTAAATATTAATTCAATGACACAAACAAACTTATTGGATGCACAAGATTGGTTAAAAACCCTAATTGGACAAGAATATGCCTAGGGAGGACGAAAATGACCTAATTGGTCATCCAATGACACAAACACACCTATTGGATGCACAAGATTGGTTAAAAACCCTAATTTGACTAGAATAAGCCTAGGGAGGACGAAAATGACCTAATTGATCATCCATTGCCACAAACACACCTAATGGATGCACAAGATTGGTTAAAAACCCTAATTGGACAAGAATATGCCTAGGGAGGATGAAAATGACCTAATTGGTTATCCAATGACACAAACACACCTATTGGATGCACAAGATTGGTTAAAAACCCTAATTGGACAAGAATAAGCCTAGGGAGGACGAAAATGACCTAATTGATCATCCAATGACACAAACACACCTATTGGATGCACAAGATTGGTTAAAAACCCTAATTGGACAAGAATATGCCTAGGGAGGACGAAAATGACCTAATTGATCATCCAATGACACAAACACACCTATTGGAAGCACGAGATTGGTTAAAAAACTAATCGGACAAGAATAAGCCTAGGGAGGACGAAAATGACCTAATTGATCATCCAATGACACAAACACACCTATTGGATGCACAAGATTGGTTAAAAACCCTAATTGGACAAGAATATGCCTAGGGAGGACGAAAATGACCTAATTGATCATCCAATGACACAAACACACCTATTGGATGTACAAGATTGGTTAAAAACCCTAATTGGACAAGAATAAGCCTAGGGAGGATGAAAATGACCTAATTGATCATCCAATAACACAAACACACCTATTGGATGCACAAGATTGGTTAAAAACCCTAATTGGACAAGAATAAGCCTAGGGAGGACGAAAATGACCTAATTGATCATCCAATGACACAAACACACCTATTGGATGCACAAGATTGGTTAAAAACCCTTATTGGACAAGAATAAGCCTAGGGAGGACGAGAATGACCTAATTGATCATCCAATGACACAAATGAACTTATTGGATGCACAAGATTTGTTAAAAACCCTAATTTGACAAAGTTATTGGATGCACAAGATTGGTTAAAAACCCTAATTTGACAAGAATAAGTCAAGGGAGGACGAAAATGACCTAATTGATCATCCAATGACACAAACACACCTATTGGATGCACAAGATTGGTTAAAAACCCTAATTGGACAAGAATAAGCCTAGGGAGGACGAAAATGACCTAATTGATCATCCAATGACACAAACACACCTATTGGATGCACAAGATTGGTTAAAAACCCTAATTGGTCAAGAATATGCCTAGGGAGGACGAAAATGACCTAATTGATCATCCAATGACACAAATGAACTTATTGGATGCACAAGATTGGTTAAAAACCCTAATTGGACAAGAATAAGCATAGAAAGGACGAAAATGACCTAATTGATCATCCAATGACACAAACACACCTATTGGATGCACAAGATTGGTTAAAAACCCTAATTGGACAAGAATACGCTTAGGGAGGACGAAAATGACCTAAATGTTAATCCAATGACACAAATGAACTTATTGGATGCACAAGATTGGTTAAAAACCCTAATTGGACAAGAATAAGCCTAGGAAGGACGAAAATGACCTAATTGATCATCCAATGACACAAACACACCTATTGGATGCACAAGATTCGTTAAAAACCCTAATTGGACAAGAATATGCCTAGGGAGGACGAAAATGACCTAATTGATCATCCAATGACACAAACACACCTATTGGATGCACAAGATATGTTAAAAACCCTAATTGGACAAGAATATGCCTAGGGAGGACGAAAATGACCTAAATATTAATTCAATGAAACAGACAAACTTATTGGATGCACAAGATTGGTTAAAAACCCTAATTGGACAAGAATATGCCTAGGGAGGACGAAAATGACCTAATTGATCATCCAATGACACAAACACACCTATTGGATGCACAAGATTGGTTAAAAACCCTAATTGGACAAGAATAAGCCTAGGGAGGACGAAAATGACCTAAATGTTAATCCAATGACACAACTCAACTTATTGGATGCACAAGATTGGTTAAAAAACCCTAATTGGACAAGAATATGCCTAGGGAGGACAAAAATGACCTAATAGATCATCCAATGAAACAAACACACCTATTGGATGCACAAGATCGGTTTAAATCCCTAATTGGACAAGAATATGCCTAGGGAGGACGAAAATGACCTAATTGATCATCCAATGACACAAACACACCTATTGGATGCACAAGATTGGTTAAAAACCCTAATTGGACAAGAATATGCCTAGGGAGGACGAAAATGACCTAATTGATCATCCAATGACACAAACACACCTATTGGATGCACAAGATTGGTTAAAAACCCTAATTGGACTAGAATAAGCCTAGGGAGGACGAAAATGAACTAATTGATCATCCAATGACACAAACACACCTATTGGATGCACAAGATTGGTTAAAAACCCTAATTGGAGAAGAATAAGCCTAGGGAGGACGAAAATGACCTAATTGATCATCCAATGACACAAACACACCTATTGGATGCACAAGATTGGTTAAAAACCCTAATTGGACAAGAATATGTCTAGGGAGGACGAAAATGACCTAAATAATAATTTAATGACACAAACACACCTATTGGATGCACAAGATTGGTTAAAAACCCTAATTGGACAAGAATAAGCCTAGGGAGGACGAAAATGACCTAATTGATCATCCAATGACACAAACACACCTATTGGATGCACAAGATTGGTTAAAAACCCTAATTGGACATGAATATGCCTAGGGAGGATGAAAATGAGCTAATTGATATTCCAATTACACAAATGAACTTATTGGATGCACAAGATTGGTTAAAAACCCAAATTGGACAAGAATAAGCCTAGGGAGGAAGAAAATGACCTAATTGATCATCCAATGACACAAACACACCTATTGGATGCACAAGATTGGTTAAAAACCCTAATTGGACAAGAATATGCCTAGGGAGGACGAAAATGACATAATGTTAATCCAATGACACAAATGAACTTATTGGATGCACAAGATTGGTTAAAAACCCTAATTGGACAAGAATATGCCTAGGGAGGACGAAAATGACCATATTGATCATCCAATGACACAAACACACCTATTGGATGCACAAGATCGGTTAAAAACCCTAATTGGACAAGAATAAGCCTAGGGAGGACGAAAATGACCTAATTGATCATCCAATGACACAAACACACCTATTGGATGCACAAGATTGGTTAAAAACCCTAATTGGACAAGAATATGCCTAGGGAGGACGAAAATGACCTAATTGATCATCCAATGACACAAACACACCTATTGGATGCACAAGATTCGTTAAAAACCCTAATTGGACAAGAATATGCCTAGGGAGGACGAAAATGACCTAATTGATCATCCAATGACACAAAAACACCTATTGGATGCACAAGAATGGTAAAAAACACTAATTGGACAAGAATATGCCTAGGGAGGATGAAAATGACCTAATTGGTCATCCAATGACACAAACACACCTATTGGATGCACAAGATTGGTTAAAAACCATAATTGGACAAGAATAAGCCTAGGGAGGACGAAAATAACCTAATTGATCATCCAATGACACAAACACACCTATTGGATGCACAAGATTGGTTAAAAACCCTAATTGGACAAGAATATGCCTAGGGAGGACGAAAAGGACCTAATTGATCATCCAATGACACAAACACACCTATTGGATGCACAAGATTGGTTAAAAACCCTAATTGGACAAGAATATGCCTAGGGAGGACGAAAATGACCTAATTGATCATCCAATGACACAAACACACCTATTGGATGCACAAGATTGCTTTAAAACCCTAATTGGACAAGAATGTGCCTAGGGAGGACGAAAATGACCTAATTGATCATCCAATTACACAAATGAACGTATTGGATGCACAAGATTAGTTAAAAACCCTAATTGGACAAGAATATGCCTAGGGAGGACGAAAATAACCTAATTGATCATCCAATGACACAAACACACCTATTGGATGCACAAGATTGGTTAAAAACCCTAATTGGACAAGAATTTGCCTAGGGAGGACGAAAATGACCAAATTAATCATCCAATGACACAAACACACCTATTGGATGCACAAGATCGGTTAAAAACCCTAATGGGACAAGAATAAGCCTAGGGAGGACGAAAATGACCTAATTGATCATCCAATGACACAAACACACCTATTGGATGCACAAGATTGGTTAAAAACCCTAATTGGACAAGAATATGCCTAGGGAGGACGAAAATGACCTAATTGATCATCCAATGACACAAATGAACGTATTGGATGCACAAGATTAGTTAAAAAGCCTAATTGGACAAGAATATGCTTAGGGAGGACGAAAATAACCTAATTGATCATCCAATGACACAAACACACCTATTGGATGCACAAGATTGGTTAAAAACCCTAATTGGACAAGAATATGCCTAGGGAGGACGAAAATGACCTAATTGATCATCCAATGACACAAACACACCTATTGGATGCACAAGATTGGTTAAAAACCCTAATTGGACAAGAATATGCCTAGGGAGGACGAAAATGACCTAATTGATCATCCAATGAAACAAACACACCTACTGGATGCACAAGATTCGTTAAAAACCCTAATTGGACAAGAATATGCCTAGGGAGGACGAAAATGACCTAATTGATCATCCAATGACACAAACACACCTATTGGATGCACAAGATTGGTTAAAAACCCTAATTGGACAAGAATATGCCTAGGGAGGACGAAAATGACCTAATTGATCATCCAATGATACAAACACACCTATTGGATGCACGAGATTGGTTAAAAACCCTAATAGGACAAGAATATTCCTAGAGAGGACGAAAATGACCTAATTGATCATCCAATGACACAACACACCTATTGGATGCACAAGATTGGTTAAAAACCCTAATTGGACAAGAATATGCCTAGGGAGGACGAAAATGACCTAATTGATCATCCAATGACACAAACACACCTATTGGATGCACAAGATTGGTTAAAAACCCTAATTGGACAAGAATATGCCTAGGGAGGACGAAAATGACCTAATTGATCATCCAATGACACAAATGAACTTATTGGATGCACAAGATTAGTTAAAAACCCTAAATGGACAAGAATAAGGCTAGGGAGGACGAAAATAACCTAATTGATCATCCAATGACACAAACACACCTATTGGATGCACAAGATTGGTCTAAAACTCTAATTGGACAAGAATATGCCTAGGGAGGACGAAAATGACCTAAATGTTAATCCAATGACACAAATGAACTTATTGGATGCACAAGATTGGTTAAAAACCCTAATTGGACAAGGATAAGCCTAGGGAGGACGAAAATGACCTAATTGATCATCCAATGACACAAACCCACCAATTGGATGCACAAGATTCGTTAATAACCTTAATTGGACAAGAATATGCCTAGGGAGGACGAAAATGACCTAATTAATCATCCAATGACACAAACACACCTATTGGATGCACAAGATTGGTTAAAAACCCTAGCTGGACAAGAATATGCCTAGGGAGGACGAAAATGACCTAAATGTTAATCCAATGACACAACTCAACTTATTGAATGCACAAGATTGGTTAAAAACCCTAATTTGACAAGAATATGCCTAGGGAGGACGAAAATGACCTAATTGATCATCCAATGACACAAACACACCTATTGGATGCACAAGATTGGTTAAAAACCCTAATTGGACAAGAATAAGCCTAGGGAGGACGAAAATGACCTAAATGTTAATCCAATGACACAACTCAACTTATTGGATGCAGAAGATTGGTTAAAAACTCTTATTGGACAAGAATAAGCCTATGGAGGACGAAAATGACCTAATTGATCATCCAATGACACAAACACACCTATTGGATGCACAAGATTGGTTAAAAACCCTAATTGGACAAGAATATGCCTAGGGAGGACGAAAATGACCTAATTGATCATCCAATGACACAAACACACCTATTGGATGCACAAGATTGGTTAAAAACCCTAATTGGACAAGAATATGCCTAGGGAGGACGAAAATGACCTAATTGATCATCCAATGACACAAACACACCTATTGGATGCACAAGATCGGTTAGAAATCCTAATTGGACAAGAATAAGCCTAGGGAGGACGAAAATGACCTAAATGTTAATCCAATGATACAAATGAACTTATTGGATGCACAAGATTGGTTAAAAACCCTAATTGGACAAGAATAAGCCTAGGGAGGACGAAAATGACCTAAATGTTAATCCAATGACACAACTCAACTTTTTGGATGCACAAGATTGGTTAAAACCCCTAATCGGGCAAGAATAAGCCTAGGGAGGACGAAAATGACCTAATTGATCATCCAATGACACAAACACACCTATTGAATGCACAAGATTGCTTAAAAACCCTAACTGGACAAGAATAAGCCTAGGGAGGACGAAAATGACCTAAATGTTAATCCAATGAGACAACTCAACTTATTGGATGCACAAGATTGGTTAAAAACCCTAATTGGACAAGAATAAGCCTAGGGAGGACGAAAATGACCTAAATCTTAATCTAATGACACAACTCAACTTATTGGATGCACAAGATTGGTTAAAAACCCTAATCGGACAAGAATATGCTTAGGTAGGACGAAAATGACCTAATTGATCATCCAATGACACAAACACACCTATTGGATGCACAAGATTGGTTAAAAACCCTAATTGGACAAGAATAAGCCTAGGGAGGACGAAAATGACCTAATTGATCATCCAATGACACAAACACACCTATTGGATGCACAAGATTGGTTAAAAACCCTAATTGGACAAGAATAAGCCTAGGGAGGACGAAAATGACCTAATTGATCATCCAATGACACAAACACACCTATTAGATGCACAAGATTGGTTTAAAACCCTAGTTGGACAAGAATATGCCTAGGGAGGACGAAAATGACCTAGTTGATCATCCAATGACACCAATGAACTTATTGGATGCAAAAGATTGGTTAAAAACCCTAATTGGACAAGAATAAGCCTAGGGAGGACGAAAATGACGTAATTGATCATCCAATGACACAAACACACCTATTGGAAGCACAAGATTGGTTAAAAACCCTAATTGGACAAGAATATGCCTAGGGAGGATGAAAATGACCTAACTGTTAATCCAATGACACAAATGAACTTATTGGATGCACAAGATTCGTTAAAAACCCTAATTGGACAAGAATAAGCCTAGGGAGGGCGTAAATGACCTAATTGATCATCCAATGACACAAACACACCTATTGGATGCACAAGATTGGTTAAAAACCCTAATTGGACAAGAATATGCCTAGGGAGGACGTAAATGACCTAAATATTAATTCAATGACACAAACAAAGTTATTGGATGCACAAGATTGGTTAAAAACCCTAATTGGACAAGAATAAGCCTAGGTAGGACGTAAATGACCTAATTGATCATCCAATGACACAAACACACCTATTGGATGCACAAGATTGGTTAAAAACCCTAATTGGACAAGAATATGCCTAGGGAGGACGAAAATGACCTAATTGATCATCCAATGACACAAACATACCTATTGGATCCACAAGATTGGTTAAAAACCCTAATTGGACAAGAATATGGCTAGGGAGGACGAAAATGACCTAAATATTAATTCAATGACACAAACAAACTTATCGAATGGACAAGATTGGTTAAAAACCCTAATTGGACAAGAATAAGCCTAGGGAGGACGAAAATGACCTAATTGATCATCCAATGACACAAACACACCTATTGGATGCACAAGATTCGTTAAAAACCCTAATTGGACAAGAATATGCCTAGGGAGGACGAAAATGACCTAATTGATCATCCAATGACACAAACACACCTATTGGATGCACAAGATTGGTTAAAAACAGTAATTGGACAGGAATATTCCTAGGGAGGACGAAAATGACCTAAATATTAATTCAATGACACAAACAAACTTATCGGATGCAGAAGATTGGTTAAAAACCCTAATTGGACAAGAATAAGCCTAGGGAGGACGAAAATGACCTAATTGATCATCCAATGACACAAACACACCTATTGGATGCACAAGATTCGTTAAAAACCCTAATTGGACAAGAATATGCCTAGGGTGAACGAAAATGACCTAATTGATCATCCAATGACACAAACACACCTATTGGATGCACAAGATTGGTTAAAAACCCTAATTGGACAAGAATATGCCTAGGGAGGACGAAAATGACCTAAATATTAATTCAATGAAACAAACAAACTTATTGGATGCACAAGATTGGTTAAAAACCCTAATAGGACAAGAATAAGCCTAGGGAGGACGAAAATGACTTAATTGATCATCCAATGACACAAACACACCTATTGGATGCACAAGATTGGTTAAAAACCCTAATTGGACAAGAATAAGCCTAGGGAGGACGAAAATGACCTAATTGATCATCCAATGACACAAACACACCTATTGGATGCACAAGATTCGTTAAAAACCCTAATTGGACAAGAATATGCCTAGGGATGACGAATATGACCTAAATGTTAATCCAATAACACAAATGAACTTATTGGATGCACAAGATTGGTTAAAAACCCTAATTGGACAAGAATAAGCCTAGGAAGAACGAAAATGACCTAATTGATCATCCACTGACACAAACACACCTATTGGATGCACAAGATTGGTTAAAAACCCTAATTGGACAAGAATAAGCCTAGGGAGGACGAAAATGACCTAATTGATCATCCAATGACACAAACACACCTATTGGATGCACAAGATTTGTTAAAAACCCTAATTGGACAAGAATAAGCCTAGGGAGGACCAAAATGACGTAATTGATCATCCAATGACACAAACACACCTATTGGATGCACAAGATTGGTTAAAAACCCTAATTCGACAAGAATATGCCTAAGGAGGACGAAAATGACCTAAATATTAATTCAATGACACAAACAAAGTTATTGGATGCACAAGATTGGTTAAAAACCCTAATTGGACAAAAATAAGCCTTGGGATGATGAAAATGACCTAATTGATCATCGAATGACACAATCACACCTATTGGATGCACAAGATTGGTTAAAAACCCTAATTGGACAAGAATATGCCTAGGGAGGACGAAAATGACCTAAATGTAAATTCAATGACACAAATGAACTTATTGGATGCACAAGATTGGTTAAAAACCCTAATTGGACAAGAATAAGCCTAGGGAGGACTAAAATGACCTAAATGTTAATCCAATGACACAACTCTACTTATTGGATGCACAAGATTGGTTAAAAACCCTAATTGGACAAGAATAAGCCTAGGGAGGACGAAAATGACCTAATTGATCATCCAATGACACAAACACACCTATTGGATGCACAAGATTGTTTAAAAACCTAATTGGACAAGAATATGCCCTGGGAGGACGAAAATGACCTAATTGATCATCTAATGACACAAACACACCTATTGGATGCACAAGATTGGTTAAAAACCCTAATTGGACAAGAATAAGCCTAGGGAGGACGAAAATGACCTAATTGATCATCCAATGACACAAACACACCTATTAGATGCACAAGATTGGTTAAAAACCCTAATTGGACAAGAATATGCCTAGGGATGACGTAAATGACCTAATTGATCATCCAATGACACAAACACACCTATTGGATGCACAAGATTGGTTAAAAACCCTAATTGGACAAGAATATGCCTAGGGAGGACGAAAATGACCTAATTGATCATCCAATGACACAAACACACCTATTGGATGCACAAGATTGGTTAAAAACCCTAATTGGACAAGAATAAGCCTAGGGAGGACGTAGATGACCTAATTGATCATCCAATGACACAAACACACCTATTGGATGCACAAGATTGGTTAAAAACCCTAATTGGACAAGAATATGCCTAGGGAGGACGAAAATGACCTAAATATTAATTCAATGACACAAACACACCTATTGGATGCACAAGATTGGTTAAAAACCCTAATTGGACAAGTATAAGCCTAGGGATGACGAAAATGACCTAAATGTTAATCCAATGACACAACTCAACTTATTGGATGCACAAGATTGGTTAAAAACCCTAATTGGACAAGAATAAGCCTAGGGAGGACGAAAATGACCTAAATGTAAATCCAATGACACAACTCAACTTATTGGATGCACAAGATTGGTTAAAAACCCTAATTGGACAAGAATAAGCCTAGGGAGGATGAAAATGACCTAATTGATCATCCAATGACACAAACACACCTATTAGATGCACAAGATTGGTTAAAAACCCTAATTGGACAAGAATAAGCCTAGGGATGACGAAAATGACCTAAATGTAAATTTAATGACACAACTCAACTTATTGGATGCACAAGATTGGTTAAAAACCCTAATTGGACAAGAATAAGCCTAGGGAGGACGCAAATGACCTAATTGATCATCCAATGACACAAACACACCTATTGGATGCACAAGATTGGTTAAAAACCCTAATTGAACAAGAATAAACCTAGGGAGGACGAAAATGACCTAATTGATCATCCATTGCCACGAACACACCTATTGGATGCACAAGATTGGTTAAAAACCCTAATTGGACAAGAATATGCCTAGGGAGGACGAAAATGACCTAATTGATCATCCAATAACACAAACACACCTATTGGATGCAC
>JBBPBR010001181.1:51169-87941 GCA_037974775.1 Cicer pinnatifidum | reverse complement strand
AGGCATATTCTTGTCCAATTAGGGTTTTTAACCAATCTAGTGCGTCCAATAGGTGTGTTTGTGTCATTGGATGATCAATTAGTTTATTTTCTTCCTCCCTAGGCTTATTCGTGTCCAATTAGGGTTTTTAACTAATCTTGTGCATCCAATAAGTTCATTTGTGTCATTGGATGATCAATTAGGTCATTTTCGTCCTCCCTAGGCTTATTCTTGTCCAATTAGGGTTTTTAACCAATCTTGTGCATCCAATAAGTTCATTTGTGTCATTGGATTAACATTTAGGTCATTTTCGTCCTCCCTAGGCATATTCTTGTCCAATTAGGGTTTTTAACCAATCTTGTGCTTCCAATAGGTGTGTTTGTGTCATTGGATGATCAATTAGGTCATTTTCGCCCTCCCTAGGCATATTCTTGTCCAATTAGGGTTTTTAACCAATCTTGTGCATCCAATAAGTTTGTTTGTGTCATTGAATTAATATTTAGTTCATTTTCGTCCTCCCTAGGAAGATTCTTGTCCAATTAGGGGTTTTAACCAATCTTGTGCATCCAATAGGTGTGTTTGTGTCGTTGGATGATCAATTAGGTCACTTTCGTCCTCCCTAGGCATATTCTTGTCCAATTAGGGTTTTTAACCAATCTTGTGGGTCCAATAGGTGTGTTTGTGTCATTGGATGATCAATTAGTTTATTTTCTTCCTCCCTAGGCTTATTCGTGTCCAATTAGGGTTTTTAACTAATCTTGTGCATCCAATAAGTTCATTTGTGTCATTGGATGATCAATTAGGTCATTTTCGTCCTCCCTAGGCTTATTCTTGTCCAATTAGGGTTTTTAACCAATCTTGTGCATCCAATAAGTTCATTTGTGTCATTGGATGATCAATTAGGTCATTTTCATCCTCCCTAGGCTTATTCTTGTCCAATTAGGGTTTTTAACCAATCTTGTGCATCCAATAAGTTTGTTTGTGTCATTGAATTAATATTTAGGTCATTTTCGTCCTCCCTAGGAATATTCTTGTCCAATTAGGGGTTTTAACCAATCTTGTGCATCCAATAGGTGTGTTTGTGTCGTTGGATGATCAATTAGGTCACTTTCGTCCTCCCTAGGCATATTCTTGTCCAATTAGGGTTTTTAACTAATCTTGTGCATCCAATAGGTGTGTTTGTGTCATTGGATGATCAATTAGGTCATTTTCGTCCTCCCTAGGCTTATTCTTGTCCAATAAGGGTTTTTAACCAATCTTGTGCATCCAATAAGTTGAGTTGTGTCATTGGATTAACATTTAGGTCATATTCGTCCTCCCTAGGCTTATTCTTGTCCAATTAGGGTTTTTAACCAATCTTGTGCATCCAATAAGTTCATTTGTGTCATTGGATTAACATTTAGGTCATTTTTGTCCTCCCTAGGCATATTCTTGTCCAATTAGGGTTTTTAACCAATCTTTTGCATCCAATAAGTTGAGTTGTGTCATTGGATGATCAGTTAGGTCATTTTCGTCCTCCCTAAGCTTTATCTTGTCCAATTAGGGTTTTTAACCAATCTTGTGCATCCAATAGGTGTGTTTGTGTCATTGGATGATCAATTAGGTTATTTTCGTCCTCCCTAGGCTTTTTCTTGTCCAATTAGGGTTTTTAACTAATCTTGTGCATCCAATAAGTTCATTTGTGTCATTGGATGATCAATTAGGTCATTTTCGTCCTCCCTAGGCATATTCTTGTCCAATTAGGGTTTTTAACCAATCTTGTGCATCCAATAAGTTGAGTTGTGTCATTGGATTAACATTTAGGTCATTTTCGTTCTACCTAGGCTTATTCTTGTCCAATTAGGGTTTTTAACCAATCTTGTGCATCCAATAGGTGTGTTTGTGTCATTGGATGATCAATTAGGTCATTTTCGTCCTCCCTAGGCATATTCTTGTCCAATTAGGGTTTTTAACCAATGTTGTGCAGCCAACAGGTGTGTTTGTGTCATTGGATGATCAATTAGGTCATTTTCGTCCTCCCTAGGCTTATTCTTGTCCAATTAGGGTTTTTAACCAATCTTGTGCATCCAATAGGTGTGTTTGTGTCATTGGATGATCAATTAGGTCATTTTCGTCCTCCCTGTGCTTATTCTTGTCCAATTAGGGTTTTTAACCAATCTTGTGCATCCAATAGGTGTGTTTGTGGCAATGGATGATCAATTAGGTCATTTTCGTCCTCCCTAGGCTTATTCTTGTCCAATTAGGGTTTTTAACCAATTTTGTGCATCCAATAGGTGTGTTTGTGTCATTGGATGATCAATTAGGTCATTTTCGTCCTCCCTAGGCTTATTCTTGTTGAATTAGGGTTTTTAACCAATCTTGTGCATCCAATAAGTTCATTTGTGTCATTGGATTAACATTTAGGTCATTTTCGTCCTCCCTAGGCATATTCTTGTCCAATTAGGGTTTTTAACCAATCTTGTGCTTCCAATAGGTGTGTTTGTGTCATTGGATGATCAATTAGGTCATTTTCGTCCTCCCTAGGCATATTCTTGTCCAATTAGGGTTTTTAACCAATCTTGTGCATCCAATAAGTTTGTTTGTGTCATTGAATTAATATTTAGTTCATTTTCGTCCTCCCTAGGAATATTCTTGTCCAATTAGGGGTTTTAACCAATCTTGTGCATCCAATAGGTGTGTTTGTGTCGTTGGATGATCAATTAGGTCACTTTCGTCCTCCCTAGGCATATTCTTGTCCAATTAGGGTTTTTAACCAATCTTGTGCGTCCAATAGGTGTGTTTGTGTCATTGGATGATCAATTAGTTTATTTTCTTCCTCCCTAGGCATATTCGTGTCCAATTAGGGTTTTTAACTAATCTTGTGCATCCAATAAGTTCATTTGTGTCATTGGATGATCAATTAGGTCATTTTCGTCATCCCTAGGCTTATTCTTGTCCAATTAGGGTTTTTAACCAATCTTGTGCATCCAATAAGTTCATTTGTGTCATTGGATGATCAATTAGGTCATTTTCATCCTCCCTAGGCTTATTCTTGTCCAATTAGGGTTTTTAACCAATCTTGTGCATCCAATAAGTTTGTTTGTGTCATTGAATTAATATTTAGGTCATTTTCGTCCTCCCTAGGAATATTCTTGTCCAATTAGGGGTTTTAACCAATCTTGTGCATCCAATAGGTGTGTTTGTGTCGTTGGATGATCAATTAGGTCACTTTCGTCCTCCCTAGGCATATTCTTGTCCAATTAGGGTTTTTAACCAATCTTGTGCATCCAATAGGTGTGTTTGTGTCATTGGATGATCAATTAGGTCATTTTCGTCCTCCCTAGGCTTATTCATGTCCAATTAGGGTTTTTAATCAATCTTGTGCATCCAATAAGTTCATTTGTGTCATTGGATTAACATTTAGGTCATTTTCGTCCTCCATTGGCATATTCTTGTCCAATTAGGGTTTTTAACCAATCTTGTGCTTCCAATAGGTGTGTTTGTGTCATTGGATGATCAATTAGGTCATTTTCGTCCTCCCTAGGCTTATTCTTGTCCAATTAGGGTTTTTAACCAATCTTGTGCATCCAATAAGTTCATTTGTGTCATTGGATTAACATTTAGGTCATTTTCGTCCTCCCTAGGCATATTCTTGTCCAATTAGGGTTTTTAACCAATCTTGTTCATCCAATTGGTGTGTTTGTGTCATTGGATGATCTATTAGGTCATTTTCGTCCTCCCTATGCTTATTCTTGTCCAATTAGGGGTTTTAACCAATCTTGTGCATCCGATAAGTTCATTTGTGTCATTGGATGATCAATTAGGTCATTTTCGTCCTCCCTAGGCATATTCTTGTCCAACTAGGGTTTTTAACCAATCTGGTGCATCCAATTGGTGTGTTTGTGTCATTGGATGATCAATTAGGTTATTTTCGTCCTCCTTAGGCTTATTCTTGTCCAATTAGGGTTTTTAACCAATCTTGTGCATCCAATAGGTGTGTTTGTGTCATTGGATGATCAATTAGGTCATTTTCGTCCTCCCTAGGCTTATTCTTGTCCAATTACGGTTTTTAACTAATCTTGTGCATCCAATAAGTTTGTTTGTGTTATTGGATGATCAATTAGGTCATTTTCGTCCTCCCTAGGCATATTCTTGTCCAATTAGGGTTTTTAACCAATCTTGTGCATCCAATAGGTGTGTTTGTGTCATTGGATGATCAATTAGGTCATTTTCGTCCTCCCTAGGCGTATTCTTGTCCAATTAGGGTTTTTAACCAATCTTGTGCTTCCAATAGGTGTGTTTGTGTCATTGGATGATCAATTAGGTCATTTTCGTCCTCCCTAGGCTTATTCTTGTCCAATTAGGGTTTTTAACCGATATTGTGCATCCAATAGGTGTGTTTGTGTCATTGGATGATCAATTAGGTCATTTTCGTCCTCCCTAGGCTTATTCTTGTCCAATTAGGGTTTTTAACCAATCTTGTGCATCCAATAAGTTCATTTGTGTCATTGGATTAACATTTAGGTCATTTTCGTCCTCCCTAGGCATATTCTTGTCCAATTAGGGTTTTTAACTAATCTTGTGCATCCAATAGGCGTGTTTGTGTCATTGGATGATCAATTAGGTCATTTTCGTCCTCCCTAGGCTTATTCTTGTCCAATTAGGGTTTTTAACCAATCTTGTGCATCCAATAAGTTCATTTGTGTCATTGGATTAACATTTAGGTCATTTTCGTCCACCCTAAGCATATTCTTGTCCAATTAGGGTTTTTAACCAATCTTGTGCATCCAATAGGTGTGTTTGTGTCATTGGATGATCAATTAGGTCATTTGCGTCCTCCCAAGGCTTATTCTTGTCCAATTAGGGTTTTTAACCAATCTTGTGCATCCAATAGGTGTGTTTGTGTCATTGGATGATCCGTTAGGTCATTTTCGTCCTCCCTAGGCTTATTCTTGTCCAATTAGGGTTTTTAACCAATCTTGTGCATCCAATAGGTGTGTTTGTGTCATTGGATGATCAATTAGGTCATTTTCGTCCTCCCTAGGCTTATTCTTGTCCAATTAGGGTTTTTAACCAATCTTGTGCATCCAATAAGTTTATTTGTGTCATTGGATTAACATTTAGGTCATTTTCGTCCTCAATAGGCATATTCTTGTCCAATTAGGGTTTTTAACCAATCTTGTGCATCCAATAGGTGTGTTTGTGTCATTGGATGACCAATTAGGTCATTTTCGTCCTCCTTAGGCTTATTCTTGTCCAATTAGGGTTTTTAACCAATCTTGTGCATCCAATAGGTGTGTTTGTGTCATTGGATGATCAATTAGGTCATTTTCGTCCTCCCTAGGCTTATTCATGTCCAATTAGGGTATTTAACCAATCTTGTGCATCCAATAGGTGTGTTTGTGTCATTGGATGATCAATTAGGTCATTTTCGTCCTCCCTAGGCTTATTCTTGTCCAATTAGAGTTTTTAACCAATCTTGTGCATCCAATAACTTTGTTTATGTCATTGAATTAATATTTAGGTCATTTTCGTCCTCCCTAGGCTTATTCTTGTCCTTTTAGGGTTTTTAACCAATCTTGTGCTTCCAATAAGTGTGTTTGTGTCATTGGATGATCAATTAGGTCATTTTCGTCCTTCTTAGGCATATTCTTGTCCAATTAGGGTTTTTAACCAGTCTTGTGCATCCAATAGGTGTGTTTGTGTCATTGGATGATCAATTAGGTCATTTTCGTCCTCCCAAGGCTTATTCTTGTCCAATTAGGGTTTTTAACCAATCTTGTGCATCCAATAAGTTCAGTTGTGTCATTGGATTAACATTTAGGTCATTTTCGTCCTCCCTAGGCATATTCTTGTCCAATTAGGGTCTTTAACCAATCTTGTGCATCCAATAGGTGTGTTTGTGTCATTGGATGATCAATTAGGTCATTTTCGTCCTCCCTAGGCTTATTCTTGTCCAATTAGGGTTTTTAACCAATCTTGTGCATCCAATAAGTTCATTTGTGTCATTGGATTAACATTTAGGTCATTTTCGTCCTCCCTAGGCATATTCTTGTCCAATTAGGGTTTTTAACCAATCTTGTGCATCCAATAGGCGTGTTTTTGTCATTGGATGATCAATTAGGTCATTTTCGTCCTCCCTAGGCTTATTCTTGTCCAATTAGGGTTTTTAACCAATCTTGTGCATCCAATAAGTTCATTTGTGTCATTGGATTAACATTTAGGTCATTTTCGTCCTCCCTAGGCATATTCTTGTCCAATTAGGGTTTTTAACCAATCTTGTGCTTCCAATAGGTGTGTTTGTGTCATTGGATGATCAATTAGGTCATTTTCGTCCTCCCTAGGCTTATTCTTGTCCAATTAGGGTTTTTAACAAATCTTGTGCAGCCAATAAGTTCATTTGTGTCATTGGATGATCAATTAGGTCATTTTCGTCCTCCCTAGGCATATTCTTGTCCAACTAGGGTTTTTAACCAATCTTGTGCATCCAATAGGTGTGTTTGTGTCATTGGATGATCAATTAGGTCATTTTCGTCCTCCCTAGGCTTATTCTTGTCCAATTAGGGTTTTTAACCAATCTTGTGCATCCAATAAGTTCATTTGTGTCATTGGATTAACATTTAGGTCATTTTCGTCCTCCTTAGGCATATTCTTGTCCAAATAGGGATTTTAACCAATCTTGTGCTTCCAATAGGTGTGTTTGTGTCATTGGATGATCAATTAGGCCATTATCGTCCTCCCTAGGCTTATTCTTGTCCAATTAGGGTTTTTAACCAATCTTGTGCATCCAATAACTTTGTTTGTGTCATTGAATTAATATTTAGGTCATTTTCGTCCTCCCTAGGCATATTCTTATCCAATTAGGGTTTTTAACCAATCTTGTGCATCCAATAGGTGTGTTTGTGTCATTAGATGATCAATTAGGTCATTTTCGTCCTCCCTAGGCTTATTCTTCTCCAATTAGGGTTTTTAACCAATCTTGTGCATCCAATAAGTTTGTTTGTGTCATTGAATTAATATTTAGGTCATTTTCGTCCTCCCTAGGCATATTCTTGTCCTATTAGGGTTTTTAACCAATCTTGTGCATCCAATAAGTTCATTTGTGTCATTGGATGATCAATTAGGTCATTTTCGTCCTCCCTAGGCATATTCTTGTCCAACTAGGGTTTTTAACCAATCTTGTGCATCCAATAATTCATTTGTGTCATTGGATGATCAATTAGGTCATTTTTGTCCTCCCTAGGCATATTCTTGTCCAACTAGGGTTTTTAACCAATCTTGTGCATCCAATAGGTGTGTTTGTGTCATTGGATGATCAATTAGGTCATTTTCGTCCTCCCTAGGCTTATTCTTGTCCAATTAGGGTTTTTAACCAATCTTGTGCATCCAATAGGTGTGTTTGTATCATTGGATGATAAATTAGGTCATTTTCGTCCCCCCTAGGCTTATTCTTGTCCAATTAGGGTTTTTAACCAATCTTGTGCATCCAATAAGTTTGTTTGTGTCATTGAATTAATATTTAGGTCATTTTCGTCCTCCCTAGGCATATTCTTGTCCAATTAGGGTTTTTAACCAATCTTGTGCATCCAATAGGAGTGTTTGTGTCATTGGATGATCAATTAGGTCATTTTCGTCCTCCCTAGGCATATTCTTGTCCAATTAGGGTTTTTAACCAATCTTGTGCTTCCAATAGGTGTGTTTGTGTCATTGGATGATCAATTAGGTCAATTTCGTCCTCCTTAGGCTTATTCTTGTCCAATTAGGGTTTTTAACCAATCTTGTGCATCCAATAGGTGTGTTTGTGTCATTGGATGATCAATTAGGTCATTTTCGTCCTCCCTAGGCTTATTCTTGTCCAATTAGGGTTTTTAACCAATCTTGTGCATCCAATAAGTTGAGTTGTTTCATTGGATTAACATTTAGGTCATTTTCGTCCCCCCTAGGCTTAATCATGTCCAATTAGGGTTTTTAACCAATCTTGTGCATCCAATAAGTTCATTTGTGTCATTGGATTAACATTTAGGTCATTTTCGTCCTCCCTAGGCATATTCTTGTCCAATTAGGGTTTTTAACCAATCTTGTGTTTCCAATAGGTGTGTTTGTGTCATTGGTTGATCAATTAGGTCATTTTCGTCCTCCCTTGGCTTATTCTTGTCCAATTAGGGTTTTTAACCAATCTTGTGCATCCAATAGGTGTGTTTGTGTCATTGGATGATCAATTAGGTCATTTTCGTCCTCCCTAGGCTTATTCTTGTCCAATTAGGGTTTTTAACCAATCTTGTGCATCCAATAACTTTGTTTGTGTCATTGAATTAATATTTATGTCATTTTCGTCCTCCCTAGGCATATTCTTGTCCAATTAGGGTTTTTAACCAATCTTGTGCATCCAATAGGTGTGTTTGTGTCATTGGATGATCAATTAGATCATTTTCGTCCTCCCTAGGCTTATTCTTGTCCAATTAGGGTTTTTAACCAATCTTGAGCATCCAATAGGTGTGTTTGTGTCATTGGATGATCAATTAGGTCATTTTCGTCCTCCCTATGCTTATTCTTGTCCAATTAGGGTTTTTAACCAATCTTGTGCATCCAATAGGTGTGTTTGTGTCATTGGATGATCAATTAGGTCATTTTCGTCCTCCCTAGGCTTATTCTTGTCCAATTAGGGTTTTTAACAAATCTTGTGCATCCAATAAGTTGATTTGTGTCATTGGATTAACATTTAGGTCATTTTCGTCCTCCCTAGGCATATTCTTGTCCAATTAGGGTTTTTAACCAATCTTGTGCTTCCAATAGGTGTGTTTGTGTCATTGGATGATCAATTAGGTCATTTTCGTCCTCCCTAGGCTTATTCTTGTCCAATTAGGGTTTTTAACCAATCTTGTGCATCCAATAGGTTTGTTTGTGTCATTGGATGATCAATTAGGTCATTTTCGTCCTCCCTAGGCTTATTCCTGTACAATTAGGGTTTTTAACCAATCTTGTGCATCCAATAAGTTCATTTGTGTCATTGGATTAACATTTAGGTCATCTTCGTCCTCCCTAGGCATATTCTTGTCCAATTAGGGTTTTTAACCAATCTTGTGCTTCCAATAGGTGTGTTTGTGTCATTGGATGATCAATTAGGTCATTTTCGTCCTCCATATGCTTATTCTTGTCCAATTAGGGTTTTTAACCAATCTTGTGCATCCAATAAGTTCATTTGTGTCATTGGATTAACATTTAGGTCATTTTCGTCCTCCCTAGGCATATTCTTGTCCAATTAGGGTTTTTAACCAATCTTGTGCTTCTAATAGGTGTGTTTGTGTCATTGGATGATCAATTAGGTCATTTTCGTCCTCACTAGGCTTATTCTTGTCCAATTAGGGTTTTTAACCAATCTTGTGCATCCAATAAGTTTGTTTGTGTCATTGAATTAATATTTAGGTCATTTTCGTCCTCCCTAGGCATATTCTTGTCCAATTAGGGTTTTTAACCAATCTTCTGCATCCAATAGGTGTGTTTGTGGCAATGGATGATCAATTAGGTCATTTTCGTCCTCCCTAGGCTTATTCTTGTCCAATTAGGGTTTTTAACCAATCTTGTGCATCCAATAGGTGTGTTTGTGTCATTGGATGATCAATTAGGTCATTTTCGTCCTCCCTAGGCTTATTCTTGTCCAATTAGGGTTTTTAACCAATCTTGTGCATCCAATAAGTTAAGTTGTGTCATTGGATTAACATTTAGGTCATTTTCGTCCACCCTAGGCTTATTCTTGTCCAATTAGGGTTTTTAACCAATCTTGTGCATCCAATAGGTGTGTTTGTGTCATTGGATGATCAATTAGGTCATTTTCGTCCTCCCTAGGCTTATTCTTGCCCAATTAGGGTTTTTAACCAATCTTGTGCATCCAATAAGTTGAGTTGTGTCATTGGATTAGCATTTAGGTCATTTTCGTCCTCCCTAGGCTTATTCTTGTCCAATTAGGATTTTTAACCAATCTTTTGCATCCAATAGGTGTGTTTGTGTCATTGGATGATCAATTAGGTCATTTTCGTCCTCCCTAGGCTTATTCTTGCCCAATTAGGGTTTTTAACCAATCTTGTGCATCCAATAAGTTGAGTTGTGTCATTGGATTAGCATTTAGGTCATTTTCGTCCTCCCTAGGCTTATTCTTGTCCAATTAGGGTTTTTAACCAATCTTGTGCATCCAATAAGTTCATTTGTGTCATTGGATTAACATTTAGGTCATTTTCGTCCTCCCTAGGCATATTCTTGTCCAATTAGGGTTTTTAACCAATCTTGTGCGTCCAATAGGTGTGTTTGTGTCATTGGATGATCAATTAGTTTATTTTCTTCCTCCCTAGACTTATTCGTGTCCAATTAGGGTTTTTAACTAATCTTGTGCATCCAATAAGTTCATTTGTGTCATTGGATGATCAATTAGGTCATTTTCGTCCTCCCTAGGCTTATTCTTGTCCAATTAGGGTTTTTAACCAATCTTGTGCATCCAATAAGTTCATTTGTGTCATTGGATTAACATTTAGGTCATTTTCGTCCTCCCTAGGCATATTCTTGTCCAATTAGGGTTTTTAACCAATCTTGTGCATCCAATAGGTGTGTTTGTGTCATTTGATGATCAATTAGGTCATTTTCGTCCTCTCTAGGCTTATTCTTGTCCAATTAGGGTTTTTAACCAATCTTGTGCATCCAATAGGTGTGTTTGTGTCATTGGATGATCAATTAGGTCATTTTCGTCCTCTCTAGGCTTATTCTTGTCCAATTAGGGTTTTTAACCAATCTTGTGCATCCAATAAGTTGAGTTGTTTCATTGGATTAACATTTAGGTCATTTTCGTCCCCCCTAGAATTATTCTTGTCCAATTAGGGTTTTTAACCAATCTTGTGCATCCAATAAGTTCATTTGTGTCATTGGATTAACATTTAGGTCATTTTCGTCCTCCCTAGGCATATTCTTGTCCAATTAGGGTTTTTAACCAATCTTGTGCATCCAATAGGTGTGCTTGTGTCATTGGATGATCAATTAGGTCATTTTGGTCCTCTCTAGGCTTATTCTTGTCCAATTAGGGTTTTTAACCAATCTTGTGCATCCAATAGGTGTGTTTGTGTCATTGGATGATCAATTAGGTCATTTTCGTCCTCCCTAGGCTTATTCTTGTCCAATTAGGGTTTTTAACCAATCTTGTGCATCCAATAACTTTGTTTGTGTGATTGAATTAATATTTAGGTCATTTTCGTCCTCCCTAGGCATATTCTTGTCCAATTAGGGTTTTTAACCAATCTTGTACATCCAATAGGTGTGTTTGTGTCATTGGATGATCAATTAGGTCATTTTCGTCCTCCCTAGGCTTATTCTTGTCCAATTAGGGTTTTTAACCAATCTTGTGCATCCAATAAGTTCATTTGTGTCTTTGGATGATCAATTAGGTCATTTTCGTCCTCCCTAGGCATATTCTTGTCCAATTAGGGTTTTTAACCAATCTTGTACATCCAATAGGTGTGTTTGTGTCATTGGATGATCAATTAGGTCATTTTCGTCCTCCCTAGGCTTATTCTTGTCCAATTAGAGTTTTTAACCAATCTTGTGCATCCAATAAGTTTGTTTATGTCATTGAATAAATATTTCGGTCATTTTCGTCCTCCCTAGGTATATTCTTGTCCAATTAGGGTTTTTAACCAATCTTGTGCATCCAATAGGTGTGTTTGTGTTATTGGATGATCAATTAGGTCATTTTCGTCCTCCCTAGGCTTATTCTTGTCCAATTAGGGTTTTTAACCAATCTTGTGCATCCAATAAGTTCATTTGTGTCATTGAATGATCAATTAGGTCATTTTCGTCCTCCCTAGGCATATTCTTGTCCAACTAGGGTTTTTCACCGATCTTGTGCATCCAATAGGTGTGTTTGTGTCATTGGATGATCAATTAGGTCATTTTCGTCCTCCCTAGGCTTATTCTTGTCCAATTAGGGTTTTTAACCAATCTTGTGCATCCAATAGGTGTGTTTGTGTCATTGGATGATCAATTAGGTCATTTTCGTCCTCCCTAGGCTTATTCTTGTCCAATTAGGGTTTTTAACCAATCTTATGCTTCCAATAAGTTTGTTTGTGTCATTGAATTAATATTTAGGTCATTTTCGTCCTCCCTAGGCATATTCTTGTCCAATTAGGGTTTTTAACCAATCTTGTGCATCCAATAAGTTCATTTGTGTCATTGGATTGACATTTAGGTCATTTTCGTCCTCCCGAGGCAAATTCTTGTCCAATTAGGGTTTTTAACCAATCTTGTGCATCCAATAGGTGTGTTTGTGTCATTGGATGATCAATTAGGTCATTTTCGTCCTCCCTAGGCTTATTCTTGTCCAATTAGGGTTTTTAACCAATCTTGTGCATCCAATAAGTTCATTTGTGTCATTGGATTAACATTTAGGTCATTTTCGTCCTCCCTAGGCATATTCTTGTCCAATTAGGGTTTTTAACCAATCTTGTGCATCCAATAGGTATGTTGTGTCATTGGGTGATCAATTACGTCATTTTCGTCCTCCATAGGCATATTCTTGTCCAATTAGGGTTTTTAACCAATCTTGTGCATCCAATAGGTGTGTTTGTGTCATTGGATGATCAATTAGGTCATTTTCGTCCTCCCTAGGCTTATTCTTGCCCAATTAGGGTTTTTAACCAATCTTGTGCATCCAATAAGTTCATTTGTGTCACTGGATTAACATTTAGGTCATTTTCGTCCTCCCTAGGCATATTCTTGTCCAATTAGGGTTTTTAACCAATCTTGAGCATCCAATAGGTGTGTTTGTGTCATTGGATGATCAATTAGGTCATTTTCGTCCTCCCTAGGCTTATTCTTGTCCAATTAGGGTTTTAAACCAATCTTGTGCATCCAATAGGTGTGTTTGTGTCATTGGATGATCAATTAGGTCATTTTCGTCCTCCCTAGGCTTATTCTTGTCCAATTAGGGTTTTTAACCAATCTTGTGCATCCAATAGGTGTGTTTGTGTCATTGGATGATCAATTAGGTCATTTTCGTCCTCCCTAGGCTTATTCTTGTCCAATCAGGGGTTTTAACCAATCTTGTGCATCCAACAACTTTGATTGTGTCATTGAATTAATATTTAGGTCACTTTCGTCCTCCCTAGGCATATTCTTGTCCAATTAGGATTTTTAACCAATCTTGTGCATCCAATAGGTGTGTTTTATGTCATTGGATGATCAATTAGGTCATTTTCGTCCTTCCTAGGCTTATTCTTGTCCAATTAGGGTTTTTAACCAATCTTGTGCATCCAATAAGTTCATTTGTGTCATTGGATTAACATTTAGGTCATTTTCGTCCTCCCTAGGCATATTCTTGTCCAATTAGGGTTTTTAACCAATCTTGTGCTTCCAATAGGTGTGTTTGTGTCATTGGATGATCAATTAGGTCATTTTCGTCCTCCCTAGGCATATTCTTGTCCAATTAGGGTTTTTAACCAATCTTGTGCATCCAATAAGTTTGTTTGTGTCATTGAATTAATATTTAGTTCATTTTCGTCCTCCCTAGGAATATTCTTGTCCAATTAGGGGTTTTAACCAATCTTGTGCATCCAATAGGTGTGTTTGTGTCGTTGGATGATCAATTAGGTCACTTTCGTCCTCCCTAGGCATATTCTTGTCCAATTAGGGTTTTTAACCAATCTTGTGCGTCAAATAGGTGTGTTTGTGTCATTGGATGATCAATTAGTTTATTTTCTTCCTCCCTAGGCTTATTCGTGTCCAATTAGGGTTTTTAACTAATCTTGTGCATCCAATAAGTTCATTTGTGTCATTGGATGATCAATTAGGTCATTTTCGTCCTCCCTAGGCTTATTCTTGTCCAATTAGGGTTTTTAACCAATCTTGTGCATCCAATAAGTTCATTTGTGTCATTGGATGATCAATTAGGTCATTTTCATCCTCCCTAGGCTTATTCTTGTCCAATTAGGGTTTTTAACCAATCTTGTGCATCCAATAAGTTTGTTTGTGTCATTGAATTAATATTTAGGTCATTTTCGTCCTCCCTAGGAATATTCTTGTCCAATTAGGGGTTTTAACCAATCTTGTGCATCCAATAGGTGTGTTTGTGTCGTTGGATGATCAATTAGGTCACTTTCGTCCTCCCTAGGCATATTCTTGTCCAATTAGGGTTTTTAACCAATCTTGTGCATCCAATAGGTGTGTTTGTGTCATTGGATGATCAATTAGGTCATTTTCGTCCTCCCTATGCTTATTCTTGTCCAATTAGGGTTTTTAACCAATCTTGTGGATCCAATAAGTTCATTTGTGTCATTGGATTAACATTTAGGTCATTTTCGTCCTCCCTAGGCATATTCTTGTCCAATTAGGGTTTTTAACCAATCTTGTGCATCCAATAGGTGTGTTTGTGTCATTGGATGATCAATTAGGTCATTTTCGTCCTCCCTAGGCTTATTCTTGTCCAATTAGGGTTTTTAACCAATCTTGTGCATCCAATAGGTGTGTTTGTGTCATTGGATGATCAATTAGGTCATTTTCGTCCTCCTTGGGCTTATTCTTGTCCAGATAAGGTATTTAACCAATCTTGTGCATCCAATAAGTTCATTAGTGTCATTAGATTATCAATTAGGTCATTTTCGTCCTCCCTAGGCATGTTCTTGTCCTACTAGGGTTTTTAACCAATCTTGTGCATCAAATAGGTGTGTTTGTGTCATTGGATGATCAATTAGATCATTTTCGTCCTCCCTAGGCTTATTCTTGTCCAATTAGGGTTTTTAACCAATCTTGTGCATCCAATAAGTTCATTAGTGTCATTGGATGATCAATTAGGTCATTTTCGTCCTCCCTAGGCATGTTCTTGTCCAACTAGGGTTTTTAACCAATCTTGTGCTTCCAATAGGTGTGTTTGTGTCATTGGATGATCAGATAAGTCATTTTCGTTCTCCCTAGGCTTATTCTTGTCCAATTAGGGTTTTTAACCAATCTTGTGCATCCAATAAGTTCATTTGTGTCATTGGATTAACATTTAGGTCATATCCGTCCTCCCTAGGCATATTGTTGTCCAATTAGGGTTTTTAACCAATCTTGTGCATTCAATAAGTTTGTTTGTGTCATTGAATTAATATTTAGGTCATTTTCGTCCTTCCTAGGCATATTCTTGTCCAATTAGGGTTTTTAGCCAATCTTGTGCATTCAATAGGTGTGTTTGTGTCATTGGATGATCAATTAGGTCATTTTCGTCCTCCCAAGGCATATTCTTGTCCAATTAGGGTTTTTAACCAATCTTGTGCATCCAATAGGTGTGTTTGTGTCATTGGATGATCAATTAGGCCATTTTCGTCCTCCCTAGGCTTATTCTTGTCCAATTAGGGTTTTTAACCAATCTTGTACAACCAATAGGTGTGTTTGTGTCATTGGATGATCAATTAGGTCATTTTCGTCCTCCCTAGGCTTATTCTTGTCCAATTAGGGTTTTTAACCAATCTTGTGCATCCAATAAGTTCATTTGTGTCATTGGATTAACATTTAGGTCATTTTCGTCCTCCCTAGCCATATTCTTGTCCAATTAGGGTTTTTAACCAATCTTGTGCATCCAATAAGTTAAGTTGTGTCATTGGATTAACATTTAGGTCATTTTCGTCCTCCCTAGGCATATTCTTGTCCAATTAGGGTTTTTAACCAATCTTGTGCTTCCAATAGGTGTGTTTGTGTCATTGGATGATCAATTAGGTCATTTTCGTCCTCCCTAGGCTTATTCTTGTCCAATTAGGGTTTTTAACCAATCTTGTGCATCCAATAGGTGTGTTTGTGTCATTGAATTAATATTTAGGTCATTTTCGTCCTCCCTAGGCATATTCTTGTCCAATTAGGGTTTTTAACCAATCTTGTGCATCCAATAGGTGTGTATGTGTCATTGGATAATCAATTAGATCATTTTCGTCATCCCTAGGCTTATTCTTGTCCAATAAGGGTTTTTAACCAATCTTGTGCATCCAATAGGTGTGTTTGTGTCATTGGTTGATCAATTAGGTCATTTTCGTCCTTCCTAGGCATATTCTTGTCCAATTAGGGTTTTTAACCAATCTTGTGCATCCAATAGGTGTGTTTGTGTCATTGGATGATCAATTAGGTCATTTTCGTCCTCCCTAGGCTTATTCTTGCCCAATTAGGGTTTTTAACCAATCTTGTGCATCCAATAGGTGTGTTTGTGTCATTGAATGATCAATTAGGTCATTTTCGTCCTCCCTAGGCTTATTCTTGTCCAATTAGGGTTTTTAACCAATCTTGTGCATCCAATAAGTTCATTTGTGTTATTGGATGATCAATTAGGTCATTTTCGTCCTCCCTAGGCATATTCTTGTCCAATTAGGGTTTTTAACCAATCTTCTGCATCCAATAAGTTCATTTGTGTCATTGGATTAACATTTTGGTCATATCCGTCCTCCCTAGGCATATTCTTGTCCAATTAGGGTTTTTAACCAATCTTGTGCATCCAATAGGTGTGTTTGTGTCATTGGATGATCAATTAGGTCATTTTCGTCCTCCCTAGGCTTATTCTTGTCCAATTAGGGTTTTTAACCAATCTTGTGCATCCAATAAGTTTGTTTGTGTCATTGAATTAATATTTAGGTCCTTTTCGTCCTCCCTAGGCATATTCTTGTCCAATTAGCGTTTTTAACCAATCTTGTGCATCCATTAGGTGTGTTTGTGTCATTGGATGATCAATTAGGTCATTTTTGTCCTCCCTAGGCATATTCTTGTCCAATTAGGGTTTTTAACCAATCTTGTGCTTCCAATAGGTGTGTTTGTGTCATTGGATGATCAAGTAGGTCATTTTGGTCCTCCCAGGGCTTATTCTTGTCCAATTAGGGTTTTTAACCAATCTTGTGCATCCAATAGGTGTGTTTGTGTCATTGGATGATCAATTAGGTCATTTTCGTCCTCCCTAGGCTTATTCTTGTCCAATTAGGGTTTTTAACCAATCTTGTGCATCCAATAAGTTTGTTTGTGTCATTGAATTAATATTTAGGTCCTTTTCGTCCTCCCTAGGCATATTCTTGTCCAATTAGGTTTTTTAACCAATCTTGTGCTTCCAATAGGTGTGTTAGTGTCATTGGATGATCAATTAGGTCATTTTGGTCCTCCCTAGGCTTATTCTTGTCCAATTAGGGTTTTTAACCAATCTTGTGCATCCAATAGGTGTGTTTGTGTCATTGGATGATCAATTAGGTCATTTTCGTCCTCCCTAGGCTTATTCTTGTCCAATTAGGGTTTTTAACCAATCTTGTGCATCCAATAAGTTTGTTTGTGTCATTGAATTAATATTTAGGTCATTTTCGTCCTCCCTAGGCATATTCTTGTCCAATTAGGGTTTTTAACCAATCTTGTGCATCCAATAGATGTGTTTGTGTCTTTGGATGATCAATTAGGTCATTTTTGTCCTCCCTAGGCTTATTCTTGTCCAATTAGGGTTTTTAACCAATCTTGTGCATCCAATAGGTGTGTTTGTGTCATTGGATGATCAATTAGGTCATTTTCGTCATCCCTAGGCTTATTCTTGTCCAATTAGGGTTTTTAACTAATCTTGTGCATCCAATAAGTTCATTTGTGTCATTGGATTAACATTTAGGTCATTTTTGTCCTCCCTAGGCATAATCATGTCCAATTAGGGTTTTTAACCAATCTTGTTCTTCCAATAGGTGTGTTTGTGTCATTGGATGATCAATTAGGTCATTTAGTCCTCCCTAGGCTTATTCTTGTCCAATTAGGGTTTTTAACCAATCTTGTGCATCCAATAGGTGTGTTTGTGTCATTGGATGATCAATTAGGTCATTTTCGTCCTCCCTAGGCTTATTCTTGTCCAATTAGGGTTTTTAACCAATCTTGTGCATCCAATAAGTTTGTTTGTGTCATTGAATTAATATTTAGGTCATTTTCGTCCTCCCTAGGCATATTCTTGCCCAATTAGGATTTTTAACCAATCTTGTGCATCCAATAGGTGTGTTTGTACCATTGGATGATCAATTAGGTCATTTTTGTCCTCCATAGGCTTATTCTTGTCCAATTAGGGTTTTTAACCAATCTTGTGCTTCCAATAGGTGTGTTTGTGTCATTAGATGATCAATTAGGTCATTCTGGTCCCCCCTAGGCTTATTCTTGTCCAATTAGGGTTTTTAACCAATCTTGTGCATCCAATAGGTGTGTTTGTGTCATTGGATGATCAATTAGGTCATTTTCGTCCTCCCTAGGCTTATTCTTGTCCAATTAGGGTTTTTAACCAATCTTGTGCATCCAATAAGTTTGTTTGTGTCATTGAATTAATATTTAGGTCATTTTCGTCCTCCCTAGGCATATTCTTGTCCAATTAGGGGTTTTAACCAATCTTGTGCATCCAATAGGTGTGTTTGTGTCGTTGGATGATCAATTAGGTCACTTTCGTCCTCCCTAGGCATATTCTTGTCCAATTAGGGTTTTTAACCAATCTTGTGCATCCAATAGGTGTGTTTGTGTCATTGGATGATCAATTAGGTCATTTTCGTCCTCCCTAGGCTTATTCTTGTCCAATAAGGGTTTTTAACCAATCTTGTGCATCCAATAAGTTGAGTTGTGTCATTGGATTAACATTTAGGTCATATTCGTCCTCCCTAGGCTTATTCTTGTCCAATTAGGGTTTGTAACCAATCTTGTGCATCCAATAAGTTTATTTGTGTCATTGGATTAACATTTAGGTCATTTTTGTCCTCCCTAGGCATATTCTTGTCCAATTAGGGTTTTTAACCAATCTTGTGCATCCAATAGGTGTGTTTGTGTCATTGGATGATCTATTAGGTCATTTTCGTCCTCCCTAGGCTTATTCTTGCCCAATTAGGGTTTTTAACCAATCTTGTGCATCCAATAAGTTGAGTTGTGTCATTGGATTAGCATTTAGGTCATTTTCGTCCTCCCTAGGCTTATTGTTGTCTAATTAGGGTTTTTAACCAATCTTGTGCATCCAATAAGTTCATTTGTGTCATTGGATTAACATTTAGGTCATTTTCGTCCTCCCTAGGCATATTCTTGTCGAATTAGGGTTTTTAACCAATCTTGTGCGTCCAATAGGTGTGTTTGTGTCATTGGATGATAAATTAGTTTATTTTCTTCCTCCCTAGGCTTATTCGTGTCCAATTAAGGTTTTTAACTAATCTTGTGCATCCAATAAGTTCATTTGTGTCATTGGATGATCAATTAGGTCATTTTCGTCCTCCATAGGCTTATTCTTGTCCAATTAGGGTTTTTAACCAATCTTGTGCATCCAATAAGTTCATTTGTGTCATTGGATTAACATTTAGGTCATTTTCGTCCTCCCTAGGCATATTCTTGTCCAATTAGGGTTTTTAACCAATCTTGTGCTTCCAATAGGTGTGTTTGTGTCATTGGATGATCAATTAGGTCATTTTCGTCCTCCCTAGGCATATTCTTGTCCAATTAGGGTTTTTAACCAATCTTGTGCATCCAATAAGTTTGTTTGTGTCATTGAATTAATATTTAGTTCATTTTCGTCCTCCCTAGGAATATTCTTGTCCAATTAGGGGTTTTAACCAATCTTGTGCATCCAATAGGTGTGTTTGTGTCGTTGGATGATCAATTTGGTCACTTTCGTCCTCCCTAGGCATATTCTAGTCCAATTAGGGTTTTTAACCAATCTTGTGCATCCAATAGGTGTGTTTGTGGCAATGGATGATCAATTAGGTCATTTTCGTCCTCCCTAGGCTTATTCTTGTCCAATTAGGGTTTTTAACCAATCTTGTGCATCCAATAGGTGTGTTTGTGTCATTGGATGATGAATTAGGTCATTTTCGTCCTCCCTAGGCATATTCTTGTCCAATTAGGGTTTTTAAATAATCTTGTGCATCCAATAGGTGTGTTTGTGTCATTGGATGATCAATTAGGTCATTTACGTCCTCCCTAGGCATATTCTTGTCCAATTAGGGTTTTTAACCAATCTTGTGCATCTAATAGGTGTGTTTGTGTCATTGGATGATCAATTAGGTCATTTTCGTCCTCCCTAGGCTTATTCTTGTCCAATTAGGGTTTTTAACCAATCTTGTGCATCCAATAGGTGTGTTTGTGTCATTAGATGATCAATTAGGTCATTTTCGTCCTCCCAGGGCATATTCTTGTCCAATTAGGTTTTTAAACAATCTTGTGCATCCAATAGGTGTGTTTGTGTCATTGGATGATCAATTAGGTCATTTTCGTCCTCCCTAGGCTTATTCTTGTCCAATTAGGGTTTTTAACCAATCTTGTGCATCCAATAAGTAGAGTTGTGTCATTGGATTAACATTTAGGTCATTTTAGTCCTCCCTAGGCTTATTCTTGTCCAATTAGGGTTTTTAACCAATCTTGTGCATCCAATAAGTTCATTTGTGTCATTGAATTTACATTTAGGTCATTTTCGTCCTCCCTAGGCATATTCTTGTCCAATTAGGGTTTTTAACCAATCTTGTGCATCCAATAGGTGTGATTGTGTCATTCGATGATCAATTAGGTCATTTTCATCATCCCAAGGCTTATTTTTGTCCAATTAGGGTTTTTAACCAATCTTGTGCATCCAATAACTTTGTTTGTGTCATTGAATTAATATTTAGGTCATTTTCGTCCTCCTTAGGCATATTCTTGTCGAATTAGGGTTTTTAACCAATCTTGTGCATCCAATAGGTGTGTTTGTGTCATTGGATGATCAATTACGTCATTTTCGTCCTCCCTAGGCTTATTCTTGTCTAATTTGGGTTTTTAACCAACCTTGTGCATCCAATAGGTGTGTTTGTGTCATTGGATGATCAATTAGGTCATTTTCGTCATCCCTAGGCTTATTCTTGTCCAATTAGGGTTTTTAACCAATCTTGTGCATCCAATAACTTTGTTTGTGTCATTGAATTAATATTTAGGTCATTTTCGTCCTCCCTAGGCATATTCTTGTCCAATTAGGGTTTTTAACCAATCTTGTGCATCCAATAGGTGTGTTTGTGCATTTGATGATCAATTAGGTCATTTTCGTCCTCCCTAGGCTTATTCTTGTCCAATTAGGGTTTTTAACCAATCTTGTGCATCCAATAAGTTTGTTTGTTTCATTGAATTAATATTTAGGTCATTTTCGTCCTCCCTAGGCATATTCTTGTCCAATTAGGGTTTTTAACCAATCTTGTGCATCCAATAGGTGTGTTTGTGTCATTGGATGATCAATTAGGTCATTTTCGTCCTCCCTAGGCTTATTCTTGTCCAATTAGGGTTTTTAACCAATCTTTGCATCCAATAAGTTTGTTTGTTTCATTGAATTAATATTTAGGTCATTTTCGACCTCCCTAGGCATATTCTTGTCCAATTAGGGTTTTTAACCAATCTTGTGCATCCAATAGGTGTGTTTGTGTCATTGGATGATCAATTAGGTCATTTTCATCCTCCCTAGGAATATTCTTGTCCAATTAGGGTTTTTAACCAATCTTGTGCATCCAATAGGTGTGTTTGTGTCATTGGATGATCAATTAGGTCAGTTTCGTCCTCCCTAGGCTTATTCTTGTCCAATTAGGGTTTTTAACCAATCTTGTGCATCCAATAAGTTTGTTTGTGTCATTGAATTAATATTTAGGTCATTTTCGTCCTCCCTAGGCATATTCTTGTCCAATTAGGGTTTTTAACCAATCTTGTGCATCCAATAGTCGTGTTTGTGTCATTGGATAATCAATTAGGTCATTTTCGTCCTCCCTAGGCTTATTCTTGTCCAATTAGGGTTTTTAACCAATCTAGTGCATCCAATAAGTTTGTTTGTGTCATTGAATTAATATTTAGGTCATTTTCGTCCTCCCTAGGCATATTCTTGTCCAATTAGGGTTTTTAACCAATCTTGTGCATCCAATAGGTGTGTTTGTGTCATTGGATGATCAATTAGGTCATTTTCGTCCTCCCTAGGCTTATTCTTGTCCAATTAGGGTTTTTAACCAATCTTGTGCATCCAATAAGTTCATTGGTGTCATTGTATGATCAATTAGGTCATTTTCGTCCTCCATAGGCTTATTCTTGACCAACTAGGGTTTTTAACCAATCTTGTGCCTCCAATAGGTGTGTTTGTGTCATTGGATGATCAATTAGGTCATTTTCGTCCTCCCTAGGCTTATTCTTGTCCAATTACGGTTTTTAACCAATCTTGTGCATCCAATAAGTTGAGTTGTGTCATTGGATTAACATTTAGGTCATTTTCGTTCTCCCTAGGCTTATTCTTGTCCAATTAGGGTTTTTAACCAATCTTGTGCATCCAATAAGTTCATTTGTGTTATTGGATTAACATTTAGGTCATATTCGTCCTCCCTAGGCATATTCTTGTCCAATTAGGGTTTTTAACCAATCTTGTGCATCCAATAGGTGTGTTTGTGTCATTGGATGATCAATTAGGTCATTTTCGTCCTCCGTAGGCATATTCTTGTCCAACTAGGGTTTTAAACCAATCTTGTGCATCCAATAGGTGTGTTTGTGTCATTGGATGATCAATTAGGTCATTTTCGTCCTCCCTAGGCTTATTCTTGTCCAATTAAGGTTTTTAACCAATCTTGTGCATCCAATAGGTGTGTTTGTTTCATTGGATGATCAATTAGGTCTTTTTCGTCCTCCCTAGGCTTATTCTTGTCCAATTAGGGTTTTTAACCAATCTTGTGCATCCAATAGGTGTGTTGTTTCATTGGATGATCAATTAGGTCTTTTTCGTCCTCCCTAGGCTTATTCTTGTCCAATTAGGGTTTTTAACCAATCTTGGGCATCCAATAAGTTCATTTGTGTCATTGGATTAACATTTTGGTCATATCCGTCCTCCCTAGGCATATTCTTGTCCAATTAGGGTTTTTAACCAATCTTGTGCATCCAATAGGTGTGTTTGTGTCATTGGATGATCAATTAGGTCATTTTCGTCCTCCCTAGGCTTATTCTTGTCCAATTAGGGTTTTTAACCAATCTTGTGCATCCAATAAGTTGAGTTGTGTCATTGGATTAACATTTAGGTCATTTTCGTTCTCCCTAGGCTTATTCTTGTCGAATTAGGGTTTTTAACCAATCTTGTGCATTCAATAAGTTGAGTTGTGTCATTGGATTAACATTTAGGTCATTTTCGTTCTCCCTAGGCTTATTCTTGTCCAATTAGGGTTTTAAACCAATCTTGTGCATCCAATAAGTTCATTTGTGTCATTGGATGATCAATTAGGTCATTTTCGTCCTCCCTAGGCATATTCTTGTCCAACTAGGGTTTTTAACCAATCTTGTGCATCCAATAGGTGTGTTTGTGTCATTGGATGATCAATTAGGTCATTTTCGTCCTCCCTAGGCATATTCTTGTCCAACTAGGGTTTTTAACCAATCTTGTGCATCCAATAGGTGTGTTTGTGTCATTGGATGATCAATTAGGTCATTTTCTTTCTCCTTAGGCTTATTCTTGTCCAATTAGGGTTTTTAACCAATCTTGTGCATCCAATAAGTTGAGTTGTGTCATTGGATTAACATTTAGGTCATTTTCGTCCTCCCTAAGCATATTCTTGTCCAATTAGGGTTATTAACCAATATTGTGCATCCAATAGGTGTGTTTGTGTCATTGGATGATCAATTAGGTCATTTTCGTCCTCCCTAGGCATATTCTTGTCCAATTAGGGTTTTTAACCAATCTTGTGCATCCAATAAGTTGAGTTGTGTCATTGGATTAACATTTAGGTCATTTTCGTTCTCCCTAGGCTTATTCTTGTCCAATTAGGGTTTTTAACCAATCTTGTGCATCCAATAAGTTCATTTGTTTCATTGGATTAACATTTAGGTCATATTCGTCCTCCCTAGGCATATTCTTGTCCAACTAGAGTTTTTAACCAATATTGTGCATCCAATAGGTGTGTTTGTGTCATTGGATGATCAATTAGGTCATTTTCGTCCTCCCTAGGCATATTCTTGTCCAATTAGGGTTTTTAACCAATCTTGTGCATCCAATAGGTGTGTTTGTGACATTGGATGATCAATTAGGTCATTTTCGTCCTCCCTAGGCTTATTCTTGTCCAATTAGGGTTTTTAACCAATCTTGTGTATCTAATAACTTTGTTTGTGTCATTGAATTAATATTTAGGTCATTTTCGTCCTTCCTAGGCATATTCTTGTCCAATTAGGGTTTTTAACCAATCTTTTTCATCCAATAGGTGTGTTTGTGTCATTGGATGATCAATTAGGTCATTTTCGTCCTCCCAAGGCTTATTCTTGTCCAATTAGGGTTTTTAACCAATTTTGTGCATCCAATAAGTTTATTTGTGTCATTGAATAAATATTTAGGTCATTTTCGTCCTCGCTAGGCATATTCTTGTCGAATAAGGGTTTTTAACCAATCTTGTGCATCCAATAGGTGTGTTTGTGTCATTGGATGATCAATTAGGTCATTTTCGTCCTCCCTAGGCATATTCTTGTCCAATTTGGGTTTTTAACCAATCTTGTGCATCCAATAAGTTGAGTTGTGTCATTGGATTAACATTTAGGTCATTTTCGTCCTCCCTAGGCTTATTCTTGTCCAATTAGGGTTTTTAACCAATCTAGTGCATCCAATAAGTTGAGTTGTGTCATTGGATTAACATTTAGGCCATTTTCGTCCTCCCTAGGCTTATTCTTGTCCAATTAGGGTTTTTAACCAATCCTGTGCATCCAATAGGTGTGTTTGTGTCATTGGATTATCAATTAGGTCATTTTCGTCCTCCCTAGGCTTATTCTTGTCCAATTAGGGTTTTTAACTAATCTTGTGCATCCAATAAGTTCATTTGTGTAATTGGATGATAAATTAGGTCACTTTCGTCCTCTGTTTTTAACAAATCTTGTGCTTCCAATAGGTGTGTTTGTGTCATTGGATGGTCAATTAGGTCATTTTCGTCCTCCCTAGGCTTATTCTTGTCCAATTAGGGTTTTTAACCAATCTTGTGCATCCAATAATTTCATTTGTGTCATTGGATTAACATTTAGGTCATTTTCGTCCTCCCTAGGCATATTCTTGTCCAATTAGGGTTTTTAACCAATCTTGTGCATCCAATAGGTGTGTTTGTGTCAATGGATGATCAATTAGATCATTTTCGTCCTCCCTAGGCTTATTCTTGTCCAATTACGGTTTTTAACTAATCTTGTGCATCCAATAAGTTCATTTGTGTCATTGGATTAACATTTAGGTTATTTTCGTCCTCCCTAGGCATATTCTTGTCCAATTAGGGTTTTTAACAAATCTTGTGCTTCCAATAGGTGTGTTTGTGTCATTGGATGGTCAATTAGGTCATTTTCGTCCTCCCTAGGCTTATTCTTGTCCAATTAGGGTTTTTAACCAATCTTGTGCATCCAATAAGTTCATTTGTGTCATTGGATTAACATTTAGGTCATTTTCGTCCTCCCTAGGCATATTCTTGTCCAATTAGGGTTTTTAACCAATCTTGTGCATCCAATAGGTGTGTTTGTGTCATTGGATGATCAATTAGGTCATTTTCGTCCTCCCTATGCTTATTCTTGTCCAATTAGGGTTTTTAGCCAATCTTGTGCATCCAATAAGTTCATTTGTGTCATTGGATGATCAATTAGGTCATTTTCGTCCTCCCTAGGCATATTCTTGTCCAACTAGGGTTTTTAACCAACCTTGTGCATCCAATAGGTGTGTTTGTATCATTGGATGATCAATTAGGTCATTTTCGTCCTCCTTAAGCTTATTCTTGTCCAATTAGGGTTTTTAACCAATCTTGTGCATCCAATAAGTTCATTTGTGTCATTGGATTAACATTTAGGTCATTTTCGTCCTCCCTAGGCATATTCTTGTCCAATTAGGGTTTTTAACCAATCTTGTGCATCCAATAGGTGTGTTTGTGTCATTGGATGATCAATTAGGTCATTTTCGTCCTTTCTATACTTATTCTTGTCCAGTTAGGGTTTTTAACCAATCTTGTGCATCAAATAAGTTGAGTTGTGTCATTGGATTAACATTTAGGTCATTTTCGTTCTCCCTAGGCTTATGCTTGTCCAAATAGGGTTTTTAACCAATCTTGTGCATCCAATAACTTTGTTTGTGTCATTGAATTAATATTTAGGTGATTTTCGTCCTCCCTAGGCATATTCTTGTCCAATTAGGGTTTTTACCCAATCTTGTGCATCCAATAGGTGTGTTTGTGTCATTGGATGATCAATTAGGTCATTTTTGTCCTCCCTAGGCATATTCTTGTCCAACTAGGGTTTTAAACCAATCTTGTGCATCCAATAGGTGTGTTTGTGTCATTGGATGATCAATTAGGTCATTATTGTCCTCCCTAGGCATATTCTTGTCCAATTAGGGTTTTTAACCAATCTTGTGCATCCAATAGGTGTGTTTGTGTCATTGGATGATCAGTTAGGTCATTTTCGTCCTCCCTAGGCTTATTCTTGTCCAATTGAGGTTTTTAACCAATCTTGTGCATCAAATAAGTTGAGTTGTGTCATTGGATTAACATTTAGGTCATTTTCGTTCTCCCTAGGCTTATTCTTGTCCAAATAGGGTTTTTAACCAATCTTGTGCATCCAATAACTTTGTTTGTGTCATTGAATTAATATTTAGGTGATTTTCGTCCTCCCTAGGCATATTCTTGTCCAATTAGGGTTTTTAACCAATCTTGTGCATCCAATAGGTGTGTTTGTGTCATTGGATGATCAATTAGGTTATTTTCGTCCTTCCTAGGCTTATTCTTGTCCAATTAGGGTTTTTAACCAATCTTGTGCATCCAATAAGTTCATTTGTGTCATTGGATTAACATTTAGGTCATTTTCGTCCTCCCTAGGCATATTCTTGTCCAATTAGGGTTTTTAACCAATCTTGTGCATCCAATAGGTGTGTTTGTGTCATTGGATGATCAATTAGGTCATTTTCGTCCTTTCTATGCTTATTCTTGTCCAATTAGGGTTTTTAACCAATCTTGTGCAACAAATAAGTTCATTTGTGTCATTGGATGATCAATTAGGTCATTTTCGTCCTCCCTAGGCATATTCTTGTCCAGCTAGGGTTTTTAACCAATCTTGTGCTTCCAATAGGTGTGTTTGTGTCATTGGATGATCAATTAGGTCATTTTCGTCCTCATTAGGCTTATTCTTGTCCAATTGGGGTTTTTAACCAATCTTGTGCATCCAATAGGTGTGTTTGTGTCATTGGATGATCAATTAGGTCATTTTTGTCCTCCCAAGGCATATTCTTGTCCAACTAGGGTTTTAAACCAATCTTGTGCATCCAATTGGTGTGTTTGTGTCATTGGATGATCAATTAGGTCATTTTCGTCCTCCCTAGGCTTATTCTTGTCCAATTAGGGTTTTTAACCAATCTTGTGCATCCAATAACTTTGTTTGTGTCATTGAATTAATATTTAGATCATTTTCGTCCTCCCTAGGCATATTCTTATCCAATTAGGGTTTTTAACCAATCTTGTGCATCCAATAAATGTGTTTGTGTCATTGGATGATCAATTAGGTCATTTTCGTCCTCCCTAGGCTTATACTTGTCCAATTAGGGTTTTTAACCAATCTTGTGCATCCAATAACTTTGTTTGTGTCATTGAAATAATATTTAGGTCATTTTCGTCCTCCCTAGGCATATTCTTGTCCAATTAGGGTTTTTAACCAATCTTGTGCATCCAATAGGTGTGTTTGTGTCATTGGATGATCAATTAGGTCATTTTCGTCCTCCCTAGGCTTATTCTTGTCCAATTAGGGTTTTTAGCCAATCTTATGCATCCAATAAGTTCATTATTTCATTGGATTAACATTTAGGTCATATTCGTCCTCCCTAGGCATATTCTTGTCCAATTAGGGTTTTTAACCAATCTTGTGCTTCCAATAGGTGTGTTTGTGTCATTGGATGATCAATTAGGTCATTTTCGTCCTCCCTAGGCTTATTCTTGTCCAATTAGGGTTTTTAACCAATCTTGTGCATCCAATAACTTTGTTTGTGTCATTGAATTAATATTTAGGTCATTTTTGTCCTCCCTAGGCATATTCTTGTCCAATTAGGGTTTTTAACCAATCTTGTGCATCCAATAGGTGTGTTTGTGTCATTGGATGATCTATTAGGTCATTTTTGTCCTCCTTAGGCTTATTCTTGTCCAATTAGGGTTTTTAACCAATCTTGTGCATCCAATAAGTTCATTTGTGTCATTGGTTTAACATTTAGGTCATTATCGTCCTCCCTAGGCATATTCTTGTCCAATTAGGGTTTTTAACCAATCTTGTGCTTCCAATAGGTGTGTTTGTGTCATTGGATGATCAATTAGGTCATTTTCGTCCTCCCTAGGCTTATTCTTGTCCAATTAGGGTTTTTAACCAATCTTGTGCATCCAATAAGTTGAGTTGTGTCATTCGATTAACATTTAGGTCATTTTCGTCCTCCCTAGGCTTATTCTTGTCCAATTACGGTTTTTAACCAATCTTGTGCATCCAATAGGTGTGTTTGTGTCATTGGATGATCAATTAGGTCATTTTCGTTCTCCCTAGGCTTATTCTTGTCCAATTAGGGTTTTTAACCAATCTTGTGCATCCAATAAGTATTTGTGTTATTGGATTAACATTTAGGTCATATTCGTCCTCCCTAGGCATATTCTTGTCCAATTAGGGTTTTTAACCAATCTTGTGCATCCAATAGGTGTGTTTGTGTCATTGGATGATCAATTAGGTCATTTTCGTCCTCCCTAGGCATATTCTTGTCCAATTAGGGTTTTTAACCAATCTTGTGCATCCAATAGGTGTGTTTGTGTCATTGGATGATCAATTAGGTCATTTTCGTCCTCCCTAGGCTTACTCTTGTCCAATTAGGGTTTTTAACCAATCTTGTGCATCCAATAAGTTCATTAGTGTCATTGGATGATCAATTAGGTCATTTTCGTTCTCCCTAGGCAGGTTCGTGTCCAACTAGGGTTTTTAACCAATCTTGTGCATCCAATAGGTGTGTTTGTGTCATTGGATGATCAATTAGGTCATTTTCGTCCTCCCTAGGCTTATTCTTGTCCAATTAGGGTTTTTAACCAAACTTGTGCATCCAATAAGTTGAGTTGTGTCATTGGATTAACATTTAGGTCATTTTCGTTCTCCCTAGGCTTATTCTTGTCCAATTAGGGTTTTTAACCAATCTTGTGCATCCAATAAGTTCATTTGTGTTATTGGATTAACATTTAGGTCATATTCGTCCTCCCTACGCATATTCTTGTCCAATTAGGGTTTTTAACCAATCTTGTGCATCCAATAGGTGTGTTTGTGGCAATGGATGATCAATTAGGTCATTTTCGTCCTCCCTAGGCTTATTCTTGTCCAATTAGGGTTTTTAACCAATCTTGTGGATCCAATAGGTGTGTTTGTGTCATTGGATGATCAATTAGGTCATTTTCGTCCTCCCTAGGCTTATTCTTGCCCAATTAGGGTTTTTAACCAATCTTGTGCATCCAATAAGTTCATTTGTGTCATTGGATTAACATTTAGGTCATTTTCGTCCTCCCTAGGCATATTCTTGTCCAATTAGGGTTTTTAACCAATCTTGTGCTTCCAATAGGTTTGTTTGTGTCATTGGATGATCACTTAGGTCATTTTCGTCCTCACTAGGCTTATTCTTGTCCAATTAGGGTTTTTAACCAATCTTGTGCATCCAATAGGTGTGTTTGTGGCAATGGATGATCAATTAGGTCATTTTCGTCCTCCCTAGGCTTATTCTTGTCCAATTAGGGTTTTTAACCAATCTTGTGCATCCAATACGTGTGTTTGTGTCATTGGATGATCAATTAGGTCATTTTCGTCCTCCCTAGGCATATTCTTGTCCAACTAGGGTTTTTAACCAATCTTGTGCATCCAATAGGTGTGTTTGTGTCATTGGATGATCAATTAGGTCATTTTCGTCCTCCCTAGGCATATTCTTGACCAATTAGGGTTTTTAACCAATCTTGTGCATCCAATAGGTGTGTTTGTGTCATTGGATGATCAATTAGGTTATTTTCGTCCTCCCTAGGCATATTCTTGTCCAATTAGGGTTTTTAACTAATCTTGTGCATCCAATAAGTTCATTTATGTCATTGGATGATCAATTAGGTCATTTTCGTCCTCCCTAGGCATATTCTTGTCCAATTAGGGTTTTTAACCAATCTTGTGCATCCAATAGGTGTGTTTGTGTCATTGGATGATCAATTAGGTCATTTTCGTCCTCCCTAGGCATATTCTTGTCCAATTAGGGTTGTTAACCAATCTTGTGCATCCAATAGGTGTGTTTGTGTCATTGGATGATCAATTAGGTCATTTTCGTCCTCCCTAGGCTTATTCTTGTCCAATTATGGTTTTTAACCAATCTTGTGCATCCAATAGGTGTGTTTGTGTCATTGGATGATCAATTAGGTCATTTTCGTCCTCCCTTGGCTTATTCTTGTCCAATTAGGGTTTTTAACCAATCTTGTGCATCCAATAAGTTGAGTTGTTTCATTGGATTAACATTTAGGTCATTTTCGTCCTCCCTAGGCTTATTCTTGTCCAATTAGGGTTTTTAACTAATCTTGTGCATCCAATAAGTTGAGTTGTTTCATTGGATTAACATTTAGGTCATTTCGTCCTCCCTAGGCTTATTCTTGTCCAATTAGGGTTTTTAACCAATCTTGTGCATCCAATAAGTTCATTTGTGTCATTGGATTAACATTTAGGTCATTTTCGTCCTCCCTAGGCATATTCTTGTCCAATTAGGGTTTTTAACCAATCTTGTGTATCCAATAGGAGTGTTTGTGTCATTGGATGATCAATTAGGTCATTTTCGTCCTCCCTATGCTTATTCTTGTCCAATTAGGGTTTTTAACCAATCATGTGCATCCAATAAGTTGAGTTGTTTCATTGGATTAACATTTAGGACATTTTCGTCCTCCCTAGGCTTATTCTTGTCCAATTAGGGTTTTTAACCAATCTTGTGCATCCAATAAGTTCATTTGTGTCATTGGATTAACATTTAGGTCATTTTCGTCCTCCCTAGGCATATTCTTGTCCAATTAGGGTTTTTAACCAATCTTGTGCATCCAATAGGTTTGTTTGTGTCATTGGATGATCAATTAGATCATTTTCGCCCTCCCTAGGCTTATTCTTGTCCAATTAGGGTTTTTAACCAATCTTGTGCATCCAATAAGTTCATTTGTGTCATTGGATTAACATTTAGGTCATTTTCGTCCTCCCTAGGCATATTCTTGTCCAATTAGGGTTTTTAACCAATCTTGTGCTTCCAATAGGTGTGTTTGTGTCATTGGATGATCAATTAGGTCATTTTCGTCCTCCCTAGGCTTATTCTTGTCCAATTAGGGTTTTTAACCAGTCTTGTGCATCCAACAAGTTTGTTTATGTCATTGAATTAAAATTTAGGTCATTTTCGTCCTCCCTAGGCATATTCTTGTCCAATTAGGGTTTTTAACCAATCTTGTGCATCCAATAGGTGTGTTTGTGGCAATGGATTATCAATTAGGTCATTTTCGTCCTCCCTAGGCTTATTCTTGTCCAATTAGGGTTTTTAACCAATCTTGTGCATCCAATAAGTTGAGTTGTGTCATTGGATTAACATTTAGGTCATATTCGTCCTCCCTAGGCTTATTCTTGTCCAATTAGGGTTTTTAACCAATCTTGTGCATCCAATAAGTTCATTTGTGTCATAGGATTAACATTTAGGTCATATTCGTCCTCCCTAGGCTTATTCTTGTCCAATTAGGGTTTTTAACCAATCTTGTGCTTCCAATAAGTGTGTTTGTGTCATTAGATGATCAATTAGGCCATTTTCGTCCTCCCTAGGCTTATTCTTGTCCAATTAGGGTTTTTAACCAATCTTGTGCATCCAATAAGTTCATTTGTGTCATTGGATTAACATTTAGGTCATTTTCGTCCTCCCTAGGCATATTCTTGTCCAATTAGGGTTTTTAACCAATCTTGTGCATCCAATAGGTGAGTTTGCGTCATTGGATGATCAATTATGTCATTTTCGTCCTCCCTAGGCTTATTCTTGTCCAATTAGGGTTTTTAACCAATCTTGTGCATCCAATAAGTTCATTTGTGTCATTGGATTAACATTTAGGTCATTTTCGTCCTCCCTAGGCATATTCTTGTCCAATTAGGGTTTTTAACCAATCTTGTGCATCCAATAAGTTCATTTGTGTCATTGGATGAACATTAAGGTCATTTTCGTCCTCCCTAGGCTTATTCTTGTCCAATTAGGGTTTTTAACCAATCTTGTGCATCCAATAAGTTCATTTGTGTCATTGGATTAACATTTAGGTCATTTTCGTCCTCCCTAGGCATATTCTTGTCCAATTAGGGTTTTTAACCAATCTTGTGCTTCACATAGGTGTGTTTGTGTCATTGGATGATCAATTAGGTCATTTTCGTCCTCCCTAGGCTTATTCTTGTCCAATTAGGGTTTTTAACCAATCTTGAGCATCCAACAAGTTTGTTTATGTCATTGAATTAATCTTTAGGTCATTTTCGTCCTCCCTAGGCATATTCTTGTCCAATTAGGGTTTTTAACCAATCTTGTGCATCCAATAGGTGTGTTTTTGGCAATGGATGATCAATTAGGTCATTTTCGTCCTCCCTAGGCTTATTCTTGTCCAATTAGGGTTTTTAACCAATCTTGTGCATCCAATAAGTTGAGTTGTGTCATTGGATTAACATTTAGGTCATATTCGTCCTCCCTAGGCTTATTCTTGTCCAATTAGGGTTTATAACCAATCTTGTGCATCCAATAAGCTCATTTGTGTCATTGGATTAACATTTAGGCCATTTTCGTCCTCCCTCGGCATATTCTTGTCCAATTAGGGTTTTTAACCAATCTTGTGCTTCCAATAGGTGTGTTTGTGTCATTAGATGATCAATTAGGCCATTTTCGTCCTCCCTAGGCTTATTCTTGTCCAATTAGGGTTTTTAACCAATCTTGTGCATCCAATAACTTTGTTTGTGTAATTGAATTAATATTTAGGTCATTTTCGTCCTCCCTAGGCATATTCTTGTCCAATCAGGGTTTTTAACCAATCTTGTGCATCCAATAGGTGTGTTTGTGTCATTGGATGATCAATTAGGTCATTTTCGTCCTCCCTAGGCTTATTCTTGTCCAATTAGGGTTTTTAACCAATCTTGTGCATCCGATAAGTTTATTTGTGTCATTGAATTAATATTTAGGTCATTTTCGTCCTCCCTAGGCATATTCTTGTCCAATTAGGGTTTTTAACCAATCTTATGCATCCAATAGGTGTGTTTGTGTCATTGGATGATCAATTAGGTCATTTTCGTCCTCCCTAGGCTTAATCTTGTCCAATTAAGGTTTTTAACCAATCTTGTGCATCCAATAAGTTCATTTGTGTCATTGGATTAACATTTAGGTCATTTTCGTCCTCCCTAGGCATATTCTTGTCCAATTAGGGTTTTTAACCAATCTTGTGCATCCAATAGGTGTGTTTGTGTCATTGGATGATCAATTAGGTCATTTGCGTCCTCCCTATGCTTATTCTTGTCCAATTAGGGTTTTTAACCAATCTTGTGCATCCAATAACTTTGTTTGTGTCATTGAATTAATATTTAGGTCATTTTCGTCCTCCCTAGGCATATTCTTGTCCAATTAGGGTTTTTAACCAATCTTGTGATTCCAATAGGTGTGTTTGTGTCATTGGATGATCAATTAGGTCATTTTCGTCCTCCCTAGGCTTATTCTTGTCCAATTAGGGTTTTTAACCAATCTTGTGCATCCAATAACTTTGTTTGTGTCATTGAATTAATATTTAGGTCATTTTCGTCCACCCTAGGCATATTCTTGTCCAATTATGGTTTTTAACCAATCTTGTGCATCCAATAGGTGTGTTTGTGTCATTGGATGATCAATTAGGTCATTTTCGTCCTCCCTAGGCTTATTCTTGTCCAATTAGGGGTTTTAACCAATCTTGTGCATCCAATAAGTTCATTTGTGTCATTGGATGATCAATTAGGGCATTTTCGTCCTCCCTAGGCATATTCTTGTCCAACTAGGGTTTTAAACCAATCTTGTGCATCCAATAGGTGTGTTGGTGTCTTTGGATGATCAATTAGGTCATTTTCGCCCTCCCTAGGCTTATTCTTGTCCAATTAGGGTTTTTAACCAATCTTGTGCATCCAATAAGTTCATTTGTGTCATTGGATTAACATTTAGGTCATTTTCGTCCTCCCTAGGCATATTCTTGTCCAATTAGGGTTTTTAACCAATCTTGTGCTTCCAATAGGTGTGTTTGTGTCATTGGATGATCAATTAGGTCATTTTCGTCCTCCCTAGGCTTATTCTTGTCCAATTAGGGTTTTTAACCGATCTTCTGCATCCAATAGGTGTGTTTGTGTCTGGATGATCAATTAGGTCATTTTCGTCCTGCCTAGGCATATTCTTGTCCAATTAGGGTTTTTAACCAATTTTGTGCATCTAATAGGTGTGTTTGTGTCATTGGATGATCAATTAGGTCATTTTCGTCCTCCCTAGGCATATTCTTGTCCAATTAGGTTTTTAACCAATCTTGTGCTGCCAAAGGTGTGTTTGTGTCATTGGATGATCAATTAGGTCATTTTCGTCCTCCCTAGGCATATTCTTGTCCAATTAGGGTTTTTAACCAATCTTGTGCATCCAATAGGTGTGTTTGTGTCATTGGATGATCAATTAGGTCATTTTCGTCCTCCCTAGGCATATTCTTGTCCAATTAGGGTTTTTAACCAATCTTGTGCATCCAATAGGTGTGTTTGTGTCATTGGATGATCAATTAGGTCATTTTCGTCCTCCCTAGGCTTATTCTTGTCCAATTAGGGTTTTAAACCAATCTTGTGCATCCAAGAAGTTGAGTTGTGTCATTGGATTAACATTTAGGTCATTTTCGTCCTCCCTAGGCTTATTCTTGTCCAATTAGGGTTTTTAACCAATCTTGTGCATCCAACAAGTTGAGTTGTGTCAATGGATAAACATTTAGGTCATTTTCGTCCTCCCTAGGCTTATTCTTGTCCAATTAGGGTTTTTAACCAATCTTGTGCATCCAATAGGTGTGTTTGTGTCATTGGATGATCAATTAGGTCATTTTCGTCCTCCCTAGGCTTATTCTTGTCCAATTAGCGTTTTTAAGTAATCTTGTGCATCCAATAAGTTCATTTGTGTCATTGGATGATAAATTAGGTCACTTTCGTCCTCCCTAGGCATATTCTTGTGCAATTAGGGTTTTTAACCAATCTTGTGCATCCAATAGGTGTGTTTGTGTCATTGGATGATCAATTAGATCATTTTCGTCCTCCCTAGGCTTATTCTTGTCCAATTAGGGTTTTTAACCAATCTTGTGCATCCAATAGGTGTGTTTGTGTCATTGGATGATCAATTAGATAATTTTCGTCCTCCCTAGGCTTATTCTTGTCCAATTAGGGTTTTTAACCAATCTTGTGCATCCAATAACTTTGTTTGTGTCATTGAATTAATATTTAAGTCATTTTCGTCCTCCCTAGCCATATTCTTGTCCAATTATGGTTTTTAACCAATCTTGTGCATCCAATAGGTGTGTTTGTGTCATTGGATGATCAATTAGATCATTTTCGTCCTCCCTAGGCTTATTCTTGTCCAATTAGGGTTTTTAACCAATCTTGTGCATCCAATAAGTTCATTTGTGTCATTGGATTAACATTTAGGTCATTTTCGTCCTCCCTAGGCATATTCTTGTCCAATTAGGGTTTTTAACCAATCTTGTGCTTCCAATAGGTGTGTTTGTGTCATTGGATGATCAATTAGGTCATTTTCGTCCTCCCTAGGCTTATTCTTGTCCAATTAGGGTTTTTAACCAATCTTGAGCATCCAACAAGTTTGTTTATGTCATTGAATTAATCTTTAGGTCATTTTCGTCCTCCCTAGGCATATTCTTGTCCAATTAGGGTTTTTAACCAATCTTGTGCATCCAATAGGTGTGTTTGTGGCAATGGATGGTCAATTAGGTCATTTTCGTCCTCCCTAGGCTTATTCTTGTCCAATTAGGGTTTTTAACCAATCTTGTGCATCCAATAAGTTGAGTTGTGTCATTGGATTAACATTTAGGACATATTCGTCCTCCCTAGGCTTATTCTTGTCCAATTAGGGTTTATAACCAATCTTGTGCATCCAATAAGCTCATTTGTGTCATTGGATTAACATTTAGGCCATTTTCGTCCTCCCTCGGCATATTCTTGTCCAATTAGGGTTTTTAACCAATCTTGTGCTTCCAATAAGTGTGTTTGTGTCATTAGATGATCAATTAGGCCATTTTCGTCCTCCCTAGGCTTATTCTTGTCCAATTAGGGTTTTTAACCAATCTTGTGCATCCAATAACTTTGTTTGTGTCATTGAATTAATATTTAGGTCATTTTCGTCCTCCCTAGGCATATTCTTGTCCAATTAGGGTTTTTAACCAATCTTGTGCATCCAATAAGTTCATTTGTGTCATTGGATTAACATTTAGGTCATTTTCGTCGTCCCTAGACTTATTCTTGTCCAATTAGGGTTTTTAACCAATCTTGTGCATCCAATAACTTTGTTTGTGTCATTGAATTAATATTTAGATCATTTTCGTCCTCCCTAGGCATATTCTTGTCCAATTAGGGTTTTTAACCAATCTTGTGCATCCAATAGGTGTGTTTGTGGCAATGGATGATCAATTAGGTCATTTTCGTCCTCCCTAGGCTTATTCTTGTCCAATTAGGGTTTTTAACCAATCTTGTGCATCCAATAATTTGAGTTGTGTCATTGGATTAACATTTAGGTCATATTCGTCCTCCCTAGGCTTATTCT